>JAHZMT010000682.1:0-14584 GCA_027743785.1 Sinhomidia bicolor | reverse complement strand
TATACATGATTGTTATCGTCTGTGTATCATTTTATTTCCATCTTCATGCACGGTACGTACGGATTACATTTTGAATCTAAACAGCAGAAGACGAAGAAGGAGCAAAAGAAACAGCTGCATAGAGAAATTTGTTCTCTCCAGCTGTGTAAGATATTTTATGTCATAAAATAAAACAAAATGGCACCTCTCCTTTCTTTTTCATCCCTATACACACATAATCTCAACTAATGAGGCTGGCAGATGGATATGATGACGATATATTCAAAAGAAGATATATGTGCATGCATCATGACAAGAAGAATGTGGATGATGTTGGAACCGGTGAGGAGCTGGTGTGGTGGTGCATTGATTTCTGCCATTTTTGTTTATCTGACCATTTGGTGGGTGCATTGTACAAGCTTATATATTTATTTATTCTAAAAAATTTCCCTTCGACATGAAGAAGGAAGTGGCATTAATCATAATCGGGATTATGGGGATTTATTTACGAGGAATGCTCCGTCATGACCAGGAAGAAGAAAAGGATGATGATGATGATGATGATAAGACGAAGAGGACAAGTAAAGTCAGTCATGTTGGATTAGAATTTCGGATTGTGTAAAAAATTTGGCTTTTGTTTTTATTCGAATCAATGAATGATGAATATTACGTACACGCATACATTGCGGTTTTTTGTGTGTGGGTTGTTCAGTTTTTTGCTTGCTAATGAACAGCAGAATAAAAAAATAATGCTAGTCTGGGCATTAAGATATATACCGTCATGAAGATTAGGGATATCGCAATGTCTCTGTGGAAAATCACAACGGATGGATGATAAAGAGAGAAAAGATGGGTTTCGAAAGAGGGCGTAATTTAGCATATTTTCCACGTGAATAATGAGAAAGGTAACATGTTGTATTGCATAGTAAGTACATGTACGACGACATGCGTATTCTAACAACTTGTACAGCAAAGCAATTGTTTTCTTTTTCACATGAATGAATTTTTGCAGTTTTAATCTTTTAAAAATCTTGGCAGTGCGTCTTCATCAGTATGCATACCTAACAACAGCATCACTTACTTATACCCAAACCACCACAATATTACCTCACTATATTATATTATGGAGAATCAAGTTCTACCACCATCCCCAACCACCACCACCACCAACAATATTACACTGTTTTACTATAACAATAATTTGAATAGCAGACGACCTCCTTTGTTTGTGCAGTTTTCTAGACATTTCACCATTTTCGTTTATTTTCTTCACGGACCAACGAAAAAGGAAACGAGGAAGTCAGGGAGTTTATTCTGTGCGTGGTCATAGTCATAATAATACTGTTTGCAATGGGTCATTACTGCTGCCATCAAAAAGCACAGAAGAACACCAGATCACATTTTGGCACTGTGTCTAGCTGAAAGTCGTCGTGTCCAATTTCCAACTCCATTCCAGTTCTTGCCACGCTGGTGTGGCATTTAAGCCGTAAACATAAACATAAACCTTTTTCAAATGTGTCATCAGTCTTGCTTTAAGTCTTCTAAATGGCCGTATTTACTTTTTTAGTGGACACAAAACAATTGTTACTGTCATGAAATATTAACGTCGTATAACAAGAAGGAAGAAAGAGATGGCGTGAATGAATGAATGGATGGATTGTAATCCGTTGGTGGTGGTGGTGTATGCATTTTGTAGAATGTGTAGCCGTTAGTTTATTAGATTTGTTTGCTTCTCTTGTCTTATTTCCCTTTGTTTATTTATACAATTGTCCTAACTTTTCTGATATTATACTAGCTGTTGCCAAATGACAAAGTTATTATAGCCGTTAGCGTCTTTATATATGTATGCTTTATTGTATTGTCGAAAAAAAACACAAAGAGATATGCACTAGTAGTTGTTGTATGAAAGAGACTGGATTAAAGGTAAGCTTCTTTCTGTGGCAAAGTTGTGAGCATGAAAGTATGGTCACGAATGGGATTACAGACAGACTTGTAAACCTGCTGAAGACAAAGTCGATTTGATAGAAGCAGCTTGGTAAAATGTTGCTGGAATGTCGTTACAACCGCAACAACTGTAACATCATAGCCACATCAGCAAATCAATATTAACATCATAACCCTTCTTTTTGTACACAAAACAGACAGATAGGTACTGGAGGAAACTTTTTGTTGCTTCTTGGAACTTTTCTCATCGATCATTTTTAAAGAATCCCAGCCTAAAGTTAGATACAAGGACATATGCAACAACAACAACAACAACAGATTATTGTTTATGATGGCTGGGTTATTGCAAAAATTCTCATCATTCCCAACAACAACACACACACTCACAACGCATATTTTTCCCATAGCACATGTATGCCAATATTGTTAATGGTTTTGATTAGATTGAATACTTTTGTCGGAATATTGCATTTTTTGTTATGTTTCCGGCTTCAAAGAAAAAAAATGTTGTAGATATTATTTTAGACAAAAAAATGCTCAACCAATTATTTCCGATAATACTAATTGTACTTATACCTAGTAATATGTGATGTAAATTGGCACAGTCAAGCTGTTTGCTGTATTTAATTTGAGCTTCACTGTTATATCCAGATTAGTAACGGGTAAATAAAATTTTTGCTCGGTTTAATTGAAGTGCTAGTACAGCAGATAAATAATTTATGTATGCAGCTTATCAGGTAGAATCTTTCCGTTTTGTACATTATCATCATCATCTCTTTTACAAGACGACATACACAACCTGGCATTTATCCAATTTACTCAAAGAACAACTTGAACTTCAATTATTTGAAAACGATGGCTCATCATGCTAATCTATTAAAACCACACACGAGTTGTTGACTTCTGACAATGGAAATGAATATACATTCTTTAACGTGGCAAATATTTGACCAGAGAGAGAGAGAGAGAGGAAAGTAAAATTAAAGTAAAAAATTATTGCAAAAAGGTATAAATAAATATACAATGGCTTGTAGTCCCAAAATTAACATCAACATGCACTTACATCATCAATTTGACATGGCATTTACTTAGGAGAAACCTTTTCTGGACTGGTACTTGATTATAAAATGTAAAAATAATATATAGATTACAATTACAAAACAGTTGTTGCTTTTTTACAGCGTTTGTTGCACCGTACGTACGTGTACGTGTTGCCTGCCTTTTTCTTCAACTTCAATCACCGTGTTCGTAATGGACATTGCCATCCCATCTCATTTGAATCCATAATTGATTTGATGATACAAAGAAATGACGCGTCAGAGAAATCAAAATTCAATAATTGTTGGCCAGTTTGTTGCACTCTTTTTTTCTTGTACACCTTTTCACATTAAAAAGTGCAGTTTTTTGAGAGTTTATGCATGTATGTAAATGCGTTAATAGTGTGCCAGCCAGCCAGCACACAAACATGGGATGGGACTGATGGGAGCAGTGATAGATAGATAATATGGAGCTGTTTTTATACACATCATCTCTAGGTATTTATTTATGCACATAAACTATCATCATCATCGTCATCATGCGTGTAGGTACGCGCGTCAATCTGCAGCTTTTATCATCTCACCGGTATCAATGCTCAGGGAATAAATCAAGTTTTCCTCCTAAATGGTATAAATTCCATTTTATAATCAGCAACACATTTTAGGGGCCAACAATAAAAACGTGAGTACGTTTGACATAATGGTTTGGATTCCTCCGATATCTATACTTTAATAGCGTTACCAGTTACCACTACTACTACTACACGGCACGGCTGCATTTTTACCAACAAACTGCGCCGTACAGAGAGTTGAAGTGGAAGAAGGAGAAGAAGAAGAAGAAGAAGAAAAGTATTTTTTGCCCTCCTGATGTTCTTTTCTTGCATAAAAGTAGAAATGTATTTTTTTGCTAAGAAGGAAAGGAGTGAGGATATAAGGAGGAGAGATGGGTTGTTGTGAATAGTAGTGTGGTGTGAGGAAAAAAAGAATAAGAAAATAGGAGCGGTGGTGGTGGTGAAGAGAAAGAATGAGAAATAGTTGTAAAAATGCAGCCACATGTGCATAATATGTTATATATATATATTCTTGTTAATGCATACTCATTTTAACGGATAAATATAAATATATGTATATATATTATTCTCATACTTGTTAGCAGGAAAAGTTGTACATATATAATGGTGGTATGATAGTTGAATGCAACTTTACTACGAGATTACACAATTTTCACTGTTTGAATACTATTTAAAACGTATTATTATTGTTATTATTCATGAAAGAAGCTAGGCAAGTTTCTGGGATGATGATGAACTTGAATTTTTGTGCGAGCAGCTTTAAACTTTGTATTATCTTTTTTGATAGTGTGGCGAGCATATAAGTAAGATTCAAGGTTTGTTACCATTATTGTTGCTGCTGGGTTGTTGTTGGATTATCATCATCATCGAAGAAAAAAGCATTGCAAGTCAAGTCAAACTGCACTTTCAGCACTCATATTACATACATGAAACCTCGTGTGAATGAGTATATACATACATACATATATGCATGTGTTTGTGTAATCTAATCATTGGATATGTTTTTTTGTCAAATAACAATTCTGCTTCTGTGAATATAAAATGAGGATTTAGAAAAAAGAGGTGTAAAATTAAAAAAAGTTCTTTCGCTGTTACTGTTCGCTTGGAACCTTTCCTTTTTATTTTATTCAATGAATTCCACTTTTTTGCCAAAAGTGCATGTACAATTGACTATTGAATATGTTTTGCATGTTTTTTGACACTGTTTTTCTGTCAGATTTTCATTACCGGTGAAATTCAACCCCTCTGGCTACCACTTATATATACAGATTTTACAGATAGGAGACTTGCATAAGATTTTGAGAGACAACTCACACAAGTTGTGAACTGTGACAATATTTTTTACTCACGTAGCCCTCTCATGAAAAATGGAACATAAAAAAGCGTCAGAATGAGAGTAAACATGAAGACAAAATATAATCATGCTGAGCAAATAAACAGTGACTTTTTTGACTGTGGCGATGATCACGTTCCCCCACAGCTGGAAATGGTATTGTTTAAATTAAATTTGCAATCCCAAGAAACATCTTGTTATATATTAAGTAATTACACGAGAATTAGTACCTCGGGCTAAACAAGTCATTATTCTAGTGCACAGTAATAATAGGTACTTTTAATTTTAAATTTTTACACAGCTTCATTTTAGACTTGAGTAGCTACGTAGGTACAGCGTTCTAAGTAAATGGATAATAATGGCCATGCAAATGTTTACTTAATAGCATTTCATGTTCTCTTTTCATTTTTTTAGTTTATTTGCATTGATCTGTTATAGTCATTAAACATGAAAATAAAAGCAGACTATGCGATGTTGCGAAATTGTAAAAAAATATATGTATGTATTATTGCGATTAAAATTACCACCGTCTTTTTTCTTGTTGGACCACCACCGCAATCATATCATCATGCAAGCAAGCCAACCGACACGACACAAGAATCGAGAGTGAAAGAAACAATATCTATGCATAAAAGGATTAAATGGTACATAAAAATACGTTATATTATTTGTATCATGTACTTGTTGTTGTAACCTGCCACTTCATCCATTAGAAAAATAACACAGGCAGTATATTTTTTCCAATTTTTTTTCCATTTTTAAACCATGATGAAGATGTGCCTTGAAATTAAACCGAACCTTTATATTCGTCTTGTAAACTGACAGTGTTTATTTTAGTAGGTAATGATAATGGGAAAATAAATATAGTTGATTTGTCTGCATATTATATAATGTACACAATGTAGGTATACTGTTATGGGCATTTGGTTGAGAATGCAAATATGTAAATGTTTTTTTTCTGCAAATGTATGTATGTATGTATGCATACATATGTATATACTAAACTACATATAATAATAAGCAAGCAAGCTGTGAGCTTATCAGGGGGAGGCGTGTCTCCCTCGGAGAGAGTAGAACGTTTCTCGCATGAAAAGTTTATTAATATCATGAAGACAAAACGAGACTCACCTTACCCGTATTTATCGGCAAGCAATGAACTCAAAAAACACACATGATTTCTAGAGAGCTAAACAGATGAGCAAAGCAGAAGAGAAAAAAATAACAAAATAAAAAAAAGATTTTAGCAGAAAGACAGCTAAAGAATCACTTGTCGTGATTCAGTTCAAAGTCATGATGATTCAACAGTCAGCATTAAACTTCAAAACGATACCTGCTATTTATAATGTGAGTGTGTATGTATGTATGTATGCTCATGCTTACCACTCTCTGATACCGAATCAGCAACAGTTTACAATTTTTGATAACGTTTTCTACGTTAAGATGGTCATCCTCGATAATAACAAAAATAAAATAAACCTTACAGAGGTGGATGCAATATAAATGGGAAGAAGAAAATCAAAGAAGTCACGCTGACAGGAAGGAATTCAGTTCATCTCCTCTTCTTTCAGATGGTCATCTCATCTTACAAGAATGGCAATGATGAATATACAGTGAATTGTTTCTAATTTTTCTCCTTTCTTTCCGCAGTACCAAAGAATGTGGAAGCTGTTGTTTAGTAGCAGTAAAATATATAGTAGCATAATAGTATAGTAACAATGATAAATTATTTCAATTCCTACTACGCCCATTTATCAAAAAAAGAAGACTGGTGGTGATCTGGGTTTTTTTCGGTCCGTCCTACTCTTTGTAATAACAACGGTGATGATGAATGATAGTGTTACTTAACTTAATAGTAGCCCATTCATATTCGACCATATAGTGGTGATAACGGAAAAACAGTACGCGTCTTCTGTTTTAATTGATGATTTAAGGGAGGTAGGAGGGAAGAAGAACTTTGTGACTCAATTTTTTATTTTAAAAAGTGTAACTCTATTGCGTTGTAATAGTGCATACAGTGCTGCTGTTGCAGTAAAGTATACCTGCATAATATAGTGCAAACCAATAAATAAATGAATCGACAAGCGGTAATAATACAGACATTTATTTATGAGCGTACTGAAAATGTCTTTGACCTTTTTATATGGAGCATGTAGAAAAAAAACTATATACATACCTACTTACTAGCAACCAGAGTGAGTAATGTAGAATTCTAGAAAATATATAAATGGTAGCAGCATAGTAGCACTACTAGCACTACGCATTCACTTAACAACTTTTGTATAGCCACACTGTTTTATCTTTGCGCACAACAACGTAACTATAAAATCAAACTCCACCCTCCAGTCGACCTTGTTGATTGAACTGAATGAGAACTTGACGCTCTTGAGTTTCGGCCACTATTATTCTTCTTTTTTTTTGCTTGACGTTTTAAAACTTTTTTAATTCTAATATACTAAAGTATATTATAATATATTGTGCCTGCAGCTCAGCAGCAGCGTAATGTTTCTATTCATTTTGTTAAAACTACATTATGTTGACTGTAATAATAATAATAATAGAGAAACTAAGAAGCGAGAAAAACACAAAGAGGAAAATTATGGGACACGTAAGCAGTCGCATAATGTGTGTGTACAGTGTGCACACATTATAATTTTATGCATTGTTTTATTGTTTCCAACTGCAGAAGAATCATCCATTATGACTGAATTTTTATGCACAAAAAGGCAGTTTTATTGACTTGCTCAATTCCAATTAATAGATTTAGATCATTTTTTTCTACGTGTAAAAGAGTGACTTGTTTTTGGTGAAATAGTACAAGGAAAAAAAGAAAGATGTATTGAATCATCGTTAAAAATGCATGTATAGAGAGACAGAGAGAGAGAGAGAGAGAAGGTTGAAGAAAATAAAATGTCCTCGGGCTGGGTCAGCTACACCTTTCTTGCTAAAAACACATTGTTTGTTACCTGACTTACAACATCTTGTGTCGGTTTTTGAACTGGAAGTTGGAAAATAGCATTGTAGATGAAAATCGTTGTTGTTGTTATTGCTGTTGTTGTAGTTTAGTTTTGTAGTAGATGCATGTATAGGTATACTGTAAAGCAGCAAGGGAATTGCCTTGTTTCTCCAACTTTGATTCTACAAATCAAAAATGTATTGGACGATTTTTTTAGTATTAGACATTAATATTATTGGGAGCCATGAAATGAGC
The DNA here is from genome assembly GCA_027743785.1 of Sinhomidia bicolor. Classification (NCBI taxonomy): domain Eukaryota; kingdom Metazoa; phylum Arthropoda; class Collembola; order Entomobryomorpha; family Entomobryidae; genus Sinhomidia; species Sinhomidia bicolor. The sequence continues at coordinate 6,511 of JAHZMT010000682.1, read as the reverse complement.
TCTTGTATTCTGTAACTTGTTTTATTTTCCAACTTCTACATTCAAATATAAACTCGACTATGAAAAGCAAAACTTTTTGATTCCATCTAAAGAATCAAAGCCAGTTTTATGATAAGATTGATACTACAAGCTAGAATTTATGTTGATTATGATTACCTAACTTATGCAAACATCAAGACAAGTATATATGCACATGCCTAAAAGCAAAAAAAAGTTTATTTTATCCGTCAGCTATAAGTTTAAAACCCTGTCAGAAAGGGAAGGTGCAGAATAAAAACAAAAAAGAAATGGCAAAGTATTTTATCAAATTTTTCTCCTTTTTGTGTGCCATATGCCTTTATTGTTATTAAGTAAATTTGTGTTTATTTTGCGCTTTTTGCTCGTTTGTACCAACAACTGCGCGTTTCTAATAAGTTGCGAGGGTAGTGATTACACTAATGAATTTTAAATGAATATACAATTTTTTTGCTTACTCGGTGTACCCATAAATTACACTGCGTTCTGAGAATCAAGAATCATGTCATGATATGAATATGCCTATTCAGCTTAAACCTACGATATACTTTATGTTACTTGGAAAACGATGTACATTTTATTTATAATTCAATACATAGCGGCTTTATAAACAACGTTACTCTAAAAGTCTAGACATTAAAAGTAATGTGCATGCAGTAATTTTTCATGTATATTCATGTATTACAACTCTGCAACTCGTTTTTTCCGCGCATAAATGACTTATTTCTAAAAAAAACATTATTATTATTTAGGCAGGCAGATAGGTAGGTATACACAATACCTAAACATGCTTTTATCCTGGCATTTTGTCGAGATTTTTTTTTGTAGAAGAACCGTTTCTCATTTTTAGCAATTACAGGGCTTATGCACACACACACCTGACAAGAATTAAAATGATGATTATTACTATACAGCCTCAACAATCACTCTGTAACAATACCTTATTATATAGTAGTAGTTGAGATGTAGGTAGTAATATACTAATAACAGTTTGAAAAATTCTTTTTGAATTAAATTTTAAAAACTGCAACTTATGAGATCACGACGATGAAAGTAGTTAGTCTCTTTGAGACAGTTCAGGTGTTATGCTCATTTTTTACTGGGTATTTATGCCATTTAGCCAATACAAAACACGCTCGTCTATTTTTCACTGGATCACCAGAAAGATGAGATAATATTATTATTTACAGGTAATATTTAATAGGCGATGAGTACATCATCATCATCATCATCTGACCTGCCTCACCTGAGTTCAACAACATTTTTTTTCTGTAAAGCACCCCAACTTATTATCATTTTCTTTATGTTTGGCGTGATAAATAGCAAATATTTCAAAACAAAATACTAGTAAAGTGATTTTTATGCATGCAATCTCAGTAAAAGAAAACAGACAAAGAAAGAAAATTGATAGCCGTAATGTAGCAACAGGAAAAGAATAGGAGTTGAATCACTTGAAAGAGAAAAAAAGAAAGCAGTAAAGATTAGAGAGGGAGTAGAAACTAGAAAGAATTTTGTTAAACACTTTGTACAGAAGAAGATAAAAGAAACGTTTATATAATACATGGCTACTTGAATCAAGTCTTTCTTCTTCTTTTACTACAATCGGGCCGGCTAAAAAGATAATGACAGGAGACAAGTTCGCATTATGTAAATTCCCGTGGTGCTTTTCTCTGCATCAAAATAAATGCAAGATGAGCTTTGCAAAAGTATCGTGGTAATATTGCATTCTTGCCAACTGATGCATTTGGTTTATAGTAAAAAAATATTTAGGTATGCAATACAGAGTAGGAATGACGGAGCAAAAGTTATTGTAACTCATTTCATCTCTCTCTCTCTCTTTCTCGTCAATTTTTAGGACCGCATGGAAAATTAGATTGAGTGATAATTGGATTTTCATTTTAGAGGTATAAATGGTATATTACTGCTTATAGTAAGTTGCTGCAAAGTTGAAAGAAAGTACCTATCTATATAACAATTTGTCTGCTTCTTTCTTTCTTTCTTTCTTATGCTATCGGCTATTGGTTATAATACTAAGGCATGCGACAAACAAGTTATTACCAAACGCCAACAAGTAGGGTTATGTGTCTTTGTTATCAATATGTTCAAGAATTTCAAAGAACTGAAAGGCAGCAAGGTTGCGTTATAAAAACCATTTAAAGTTGATTGACCAACAAATTGAAAATTTGTACTATTGAATGTAGACGCTGATTCACCCTTTTAACTTCACTCTACTACATACTCAAGTATGACCAACCCCGTCGAGTACCGTTATCAAGATGAAGTAATAACAAGTAAACACGTGGATTTTAATATTAAAAAATGTACACAATTCTCTCGGGCTCTTTCTCTCATTCTCTTACTTACCTACAGCCAGACATACAGCACAAATGCAAACCTAGAAAAACATAATTTATTACAAATGAATTTTCAAAACCAGCTAGAGTAATAACAGAATAACACTGACTTAAAGATGTCATCACCTTTACGCTGACTATTTACCCCCCATTACAGCAAATATATCAATTTTGAGACCTTCTGACCTAAGTCATATAATACAATAGGTACTTATACCTATTCCGGTGTAATAGAATATTTACCCAGAGGAAGAGTACATAGTAGTCTAAAAACAAAGTAAAAATTCCATACATATATCATATCACATCAGAATCGTGAGCAGTTCCAGGGAAAACTCTGCTCAGAGCACTACGTCTCATTACCATAAGTCATTAATCTTCCACTAATGGACTTGCTACATTACCTGTATCATTCCAAAACTACTGCTATTACTTCTACCACTACTGCGCATTAGAAATCAAATCTATAGAGGAAAACAGTTGAATATTTTGCAGTTCAATTTGATTCGATGCGCATATTATCTTGAAATAAAAAGAAGAAGAGAGAAAAAAACACAGGGAAAGAAGTGTAGAGAACCCCTGGTGAGCACATTTATTTCTTCTCATTTACAATCAACTGCGTACGCTCCTATTGCCATCGTCTACAATTGAAAAACAGTCGCTCAGTTCAAACTTAAACCTTAAAGTCATCTATAAAAAAGAGCAACAACTGCTGCTGATGCTGCTTACGTGCACTAGTTTTTTTTGTACACGACGAAGAGAAAAAAATATACATTTAAAAAGACAATAATAGATTGTTATTGTTATTGCTTGCGGACAAATTCTTTTCCGAGTATATTTTTTTAAACGATTGAGATGTTTATGACCAGTGGACGAATCGTCCTGTCATATTAAGTATATATTGCTTTTTATGTGTTTGGTCACATTTTGTAGCATAGTATAATTCTCATTTTTATGTGAAAGTACTGCTACTTGACGTGATATGCGACTCACGAAAAAGGCAGCAGCAGTGGTAGTGTGTGGTGAAGAAGAAAATGACCAAGACGTGTAATTGCACAAGTTGAAGGGAATGTTGGGCAAGTAAGCAAAAGGAGAGAAGAGAAGGGCGAAGGAGAGAAAAAGAACTTGTTTTTGGAATAATCGGAAGAAATACTTGTAGAATGCATAATGATCTCTTTGAAACAGGTAGTAAACAAGCAAGTGGTTTCACTATCATTGAGTGTTGTGGGTACCGTTCCGTATATGTAATAATAATAATAGGTAAGTAATAATAGCAACTTAAACTTTACTCTTCCGTTGTTTTCCTTGTATACAGTGTGTTCACTGCTTTGTGCTTGCATTTTTGTAAGTGCAATGAAACAAAAACATAACAACACTTTAAAAATAAACTTGCCCTTTAATCAACTGGTCAAGCTATGTGTAGAGTTAGAGTGTGCAAAGAAAGTATATTGAAACTATACTGGAATTAAAAAAAAAGATTATGCTTTCGTATTTTTTACTAACTTATAATTTCATTTTTTTTCAAAACGATACATAAACGTACGTAGGTATACAAAGATGATTGATTATACATTTTTTCTCGTGAGTTTATAAAAAAAACTAGCTTGGCATGTGATGATGATAATGAATTAAGATGATGGGGATGCGATGAGAGTTTTATTCTTAAGATGAGTAAATTTACATAATACTGTGCGTAAATATTATGATAATTACATGCGTGTAGAAGGTGAAGGTTAATGGGAGGCAATTTCTTTACGTGTCATCATTTCAAAAAAGTGATGTTATCCACTTTCCAGTTTTCCTTGCATTTCACAGCGCATCTAATAAAAATAGTCAAACTTTAAATTGGTAGGTAGTTGTTGGAAGGCAAAGCTTTCTTTTTACTATATGATCATCCTTGCTTTTTTCAGGTAACGAACTTGACATTACTGAATAGTGAAAAGCTTAACAAAAACATTATGTCATGTTTTTACATGCATATAAACAACTTATAGACTTTATCTAGACAGAGTTGTGATAAGAGATGAAGTGACGGAATGAAATGATTTGGAAAAAAAAGTTTTTAAAATTAAACCCTGTTTTTTACTATTTATCTGTTTGTTTGATCAAATTCAAACGGTTGAATTATAGGGAAGAACAGTTTAATACTACGAAAAAAACGATACTAGTTACAACCAAAATATATGAATATGATTATATATGTTTTTTAGAATGCATGTACAGTGCACTGTACATAATATTTACATTATTATCATTATCTTTATAATAAAAATATGAATGATTACTTTGAGTCCAGTTTTACTAAACAATTGGGTAAGTACACAATATAAAGTTCAAAACCAGATTTTATTCGTTGTAATCTGAATTGGATTAGAAATAAATGTACAGCTGCTGCTGCTGCACTGCAACACAACCCGTTGAGAATTTTAATCTTGTCACTATTCTATATATATATATACTATACACGTATGCATTCCATTGTTAAAATAGATTTAGGTACATTTTTAGCACTGTCGCTAGTCACTGTCGATAAAAAGAATCGATCTGATCTGGTATTTAGTAGGCATATGCGAAAGAAAAGATAGGCACATAATCTTTTTAGGTATATATATATATTATCTACAGCAAAAAATACTGATCGAATGTATTAGGTGAAAAGTAATATTAAAAATCAAAACGTATTAAAGTTGTGATGATGAGACCAGAAACATAAAATTGAACGCGCGACATGACATGCCCATTTAGATTTCGTTTGAGTTGGTTGATGGAATTATAACCACACAAAACTTTTGTTTATTCGACCAACAACTTTATGGGACAAAGAAACACGTTCAATGTTTACGACTGCTACCTACTTATTGTTCTGTGGAAAATAAAAGGAAACAAAAGTAAATAAATGTTTTAAACTGCATGCATGGTGGAAAAATTAAAACCAGAAGTGTCTAGCTGTACTAAACGTTTATGCTAATTGGGTGGGGACGGGACAGGAAAAGCAAGTTACCTACCCACCCATGCATGTATGTAGATATACGTATGTTACGGTTCGGTTAAATCTGCTTATCAGACTAAATCGATACTGTAAGGTTCATTATATTTGGTTTAAAAGTTGACCGTGGTATTTAATTTTTCATGTAGTTGCTAATTCACCGTAATGTTTTTTATGCCAATTTATTGTAGCTGTCACTTGAACTCTTTTAACAATCAAACCCAAGCTGGGTGTGAAAACGATTAGAGCAGTCAAGAAGATAACAATGTGTTATCTTTTTTTTGCGCAGAGAGATTTTTACATGCGTGTCGGTAGCGATTTATTCCTCGCTTCATTTTTAATCCTTGCTAATTTTTGTTTATTGTCTGCTTACACGAAACGATGAGACAATTAACTTACTCACTGTCAGTCTGATGATGAGGTGGTGATAATGATGGTAATTAGACTTTTTTATTGCTTGTTCTGGACAATAGGATAGAAATTATGGTTTAATTCGCTTGAGAAGCACATTCACCTTATAAACAAAGTCATAAGACGTAAGACTAGAAATAAAAAGCTTAGAACGATTTCTCCGCTTTGAATAGACCGATGACGGGATTTTTCAAAGGAAAAAGAGTTTCTGGGATTTTTTCTTAACTCACCGCCTCTACAGTACGAGTTGAGAATGTAAAGAACATATTTCTTTATTGTCTCCGAATTTTGATAACAATTGAACTTCTCCGGTAGGGGACAATGAATCTAATGAAAGCACAATACTCTTTGCCAATTCCAGTAAAAAGAGATTTTAAAACACCCTGACGTCCTATTATTGTATACAAACCAGGTTGATTCAATATGCAAGTTTGAATAAAGTTGCTTATTGTAGATACCTGTATTCATTCAGGCGACAAATGTAGTATAGTTTTCAAGTTTTCAGTATTAAAGCATAGTCCACTAATTTATATACCCTTTAAAATTCATACTAAATTAAATCATGAAGCATTGAACTAGTAGAGCGACTTATGAACTGGGCCTTTTCCTTTCCCACCCTTTTAAATACAATAATTTATGTCCAAAATCAATAATCGATAGTCATGGCTTAAAATTATACTTAAACTTTGACAGTCATCAAGCGAAAATAAAATTCCAGTTGCAGATTACAACAATGCTGATGATG
>JAHZMT010000681.1:0-11888 GCA_027743785.1 Sinhomidia bicolor | reverse complement strand
TTTTTTTGCTATCATGATGATATACAACTTTGCATGCTTTTTTAGCTTACTGTTTCTCTGCGAGGTTGCTTTTCTGTTTTGGCTGCTGCTGCTGCTTTTGCTTGCTTGCTGATATGATGTTTGTTGTATTGAGTGACTGAGAGCTAGCGCGTATGAGTGGAAGAGAATGAGTGGTGGTGAAGAAGAGATGAGAATAGTGAAGAGAATGGGAAGAATGATGATGATGATAATCATGATGATGGTGATGACGATGATTTAAAATAAAATACCTACTGGGATGTAATGTGATGTAGGCCAACGACCGGAGGTATCTCCAATGTCCTGCGGCTGTTTCGGTTGGCTTACTCAAGAAATTCATTCGGATGAAGTATGGACTCTCAGACGACTACAGGGTAAGATGTTTTTTTGAAAATTAAAAAATGCCCGCTTCTCTTTCTTTAAATGTTGACAATAGTAATAGGATAATAGTGTGCGGTACAGTGTATTTTTCTGCTGCAGAGACAGCAGCAAAGATTTTTCGAGGGAAGTGCGGGGATTTCCCCAAAAAAAATTTCTTTCCCTTCTCTTACATATAATATTAATACGCTTGTTGAAACCGGAATTTCATACAAAAAATGAAAGAAAAAAACTGTATGAAATGAATGCAGTGTCTGCTTTGAGGGAAAAGTCGGCACTGAAAAAATACGGGGAAAAGGAGGAAATTGGAAAGGCAATTTATAGCATTTTTTTACTAGTATGGATTGTCACTGTCAATAAAAAGTGCCATAAAACGAATAGAGCATCAAACCACACAATTCAACAAGCCTCTGACTCTTAAGAGGCTTTACAACACCCGGATGAATTGTTTGACTGCTTGCTTGAACATTTCATAGAGCAAAAGCTTAATAGTAACACGCATACATATATCCACAATATGTACAACCTACAAGCTAGCAAGCACACTACAAACTTTACGTAAAAAGATACCTCCAAACAGTTTTCTCATATTGCCACATTTTCTTTGGGTTTTGAACTGTGACTTGTTTAAGGTGCATGAAAAAAAAATGCTGTACAAAGTTTACAATGTAACTGCTCTTCACAAGTCGTCGACACAACATGTATCATGTCAAAAGCGCATTTATGCATACCTAAATATCATATAATTCTTTTGTGTACACTTTGTTTTGGATGGCAAAAAAGAGGAAACCTACAACATGAATATTTTTTCAACCCAAGTACAAGAAGAATAAGAAGAACAGCAACAACAATGATCCCAAAAGAATGTAACTTTTTTTTACGGAAGGATGAATGAGCCATTTATCATGATTATGCTAAAACAAAACGGAGGTAAAAGGTAAATGGGTTTTTACGTAAACATCCGCATTAGTAACTTCTCTCTCTGTGTGTGTGTGCTCTCCGCTGCTGAAATTGATGAGGTATGAAACTAAAACGGTTTTGAAAGAAAAAGAGAGCAGCATAAAAAGGAAAAGAAAAAGGTGCCGAGTAGACTGTTATTTATTTGTGGGAGTGTGTGCGTGTACTACAATGTGTACTAGTGTAGTAGACGGCACAGTACAACACACACACAACACAAACTCAGCAATGAAGTAACTTTTAAAAAAAATTCGCTGGCATTGTTGATGTCGATACTACCGCTAGAAAACAAGAAAAATCAGAAAGAGTGAATATGCCTGTTGTGTTGTGCTATATTCTGCATTATGTTATGTGAGTTATTTGCTCAGTAGACTTCATTCGTTTTTTTACCCTGTGATCTTTTTATCCTTCTCTCTTTTCGTACATATGAAGGAAAATTTAGGTTAACGAGCGCATAGAGAGAGAGAGAGAGGCACACACACACACACACGGTTTTGTTCTGTTTTGATATGGAGTAACAACACAATATAATAACAGTAATGCCTAATAGTGAGTGCTACACAGCAGCGAGTGTGGAAATAAGCTGGGTCGAGAAGCCAAGGATTATACAATATATAAAAAATGTACATTTTGAGGACTAATATATGTAAATATGTATATATGTGTGTGGCGACTACAAAACACAGATGAAACCTAGCTTACTGCCTGACTTTTTTTTTGTATTCTTTGTACCTATATATATACATGTAGTATATGTTTGTAGAAGGGTAAGCAATTGAGCTACCGACAGGCATATGCCCATGTATACTTTGTAGCAACAATAATATTGTATGTACGTGAGCAATGCCACTGATACCATTCAATACCGGAAATGGAGCAGGAATAGAATTTTTTGGTGGAGGCGCACACGCTCACAAAAAAAACGAAATTGGACTTTTTATAGGCATAAAATATTTACCTACAATATACTCTTTGGACGAGCAAACGTGAATACACTCGTATAAATGTACACAACTGCAGATAGCTTACAGGTTCATAAAAGTGGTCATTTGGGAATCTCATCGTGTTTTACCTTCATTTTCCTTCAAAATCTCTAAATCAAGAGAATCATTAGGCAATCACCGTAACATTATCGCACGAGGATATTGCATCTACCATTCTACCTCTCTAAATACAAATATTATAATGTATATTTATATTTATAAATGTCTACATTCAATGCAACTTGTACTTATTTTTTGTGATGATGTTATAACACAGTTTGTTGGATAATGTGATCAAACAGCACATCACACTATAAAATACATTTTATTTAAGTAATACAATTTTATATAAACTGTTTTAATTTATCCCAAGACACTGTAGCGTGTAGGTAGACCGATATGTTATTGAAGTTGTAGTTTGTAATCAAATCAACACAAATCGATCGATAGAGATAAAATCTCACACTTGTTCTCTTCTTCCTTTGCGTCATCTTTATCATCATCAGAACAAAAATAAAGTACAGAACGAATGCATTTTCATCTGCCATTTTTATCGTCATAATTTATCGAATAAAAGGTAAGTAATAAAAAGGCCTGAATAGGTATGTACATATAATGTACGTGTGTAGGATGTGACGTGACGTAGTGTGACAGCTTGGCTCTTAGGTTAATTCACCAGAATCATCATCATTGACGGTGTCAAAAGAAACTCTTGAAAGAGCTCTCGCTTCAAGTCTGCTGTGACATCAGATAGGCGGACAGAGTTTTTTTGTTGCCATTATCAGTTTGGCATCAACATCTCATCATCACGCATCCTCCTAGTTCTAGCAATTCTTACTAAAATTGTATTTGGTTTGTTGCATGCAACAGACGCACACAGTTTTCTGATGATTTCCTTTTTCCGTGTGATATTTTTTTCTAATTTATAAAAGATAAAGATGCACAAAAAACTACCTTCTCAGCAGGAGCGCGCTTAAGAAAATAAACATTTTTGATTTTTTTCATCAATGCTGGAAGAAAGGTGCCAGCAGTACACTATAGTAGATTAAATAGAACAACGAGCTTGTTCTCGTGCAACCTGTAACATTCATTTACACACTTGCCGTGCCGTAAATACAGGTTGCTATAAATATATTATGCCATACTGTTTTATTACCTTGGCCCTTCATTTCAAACGGCTTTTTTTGTCGAGACCCATGTATGCGCTTTATTTATTGAGGTCAAGTCAATGAAATAGTAGTGGAATAAGAGGAGTACATGGGAAAAGTAGGTAGTTGAAAGCAGCTTTGTAGAACAGCTTCAGTATTTCTTTTTGCTGCTGCATTAAAGGAAGCGACATTTTTACGCCTTCTCATGATGATGATCACACCCGTTTCTATTCAATACACTGCCACCTACTCACCAACAGCAGAAAAAATTCACATACGAAGGAGAAAGGAAATTCACTTATTTAGGCTTCCAGAAAGAAAATGACGGGCAAGAAAGTACGAAGAAAAAAAAGGAGAGAGAAACGAGCTGTGTTGAATATTCTATTTTATTCTATGTTGTGCTCTCTGAGCAAGCCGTTTTGACAAGTCATTCTGTTTGATATTTTTTTTCTGGATTATGTTATACCAACATCAGTAGGTATATATATTTTTTTGGCTGAGTAACTGAATGGTTAAAGCATATTATCATCATAATGTAATATTATATTAAAAGGCTTTGCATTTATATTGATATAGACATGTGTATTTTATAATATGACACGACGGAGCGACCATGTATAGAGAATTGTATAATCTAAACCCATCGTGGCATGGCCAAAGAAAAAATACGAAAAAAGAAGAAAAACATCTTTTTCGTAGGGATGAATGCATGGGAATGGTAACATTATGAACATGTGAGCTTTAGAATTTGGAATGTAGCCAAAGGAAAAAAAACAAAATTTTTACTAATTTTTTCTTGGCTTAAGACTTTTTTTGTGTTTTTCAAGTTGCATGTTTCGGATTGGGAGTTCTTTTATTGCTAAAGAAAAACCGGTCTCAATGTCATTTTCAAGGGGTGTCACCTTTACTAACAAAAATAAAGAAAAATCCGGGGAAATGAGTGCATATATTTTTTCATGCGTCCATAATCACATTGTCTAATTTGTTCATAAAAAGTCGTTATTGCAGCTAAATTATAAGTTAATTTTATGCCCAAGAAATGATGTTTTTCCGGTAGATTTTGTATGAGAGCTCAGATTTACAGAATTACATTTGTACTACGTAGCATATCTTTAATTTCTATTGTTAATATTCAACATGCCATTATCCCCAGTGACGTCAGTATTCTAACTTTTTAAAAAAATCATCAAGCTAGCTCAACATTTATTGTCTTGTAACAAACTTAAAAATTAAAACATAAATTCTAAATATTGTTCTGCTTGATTTTATAAAAAATACAATTTTCTGCTTCCTTTATATAGGTTGATTTACTTTACAATGGAGACCGTGACAGCATTCTTGAGAACGACTTGACACTTGTGGACGTCGCATTCATCTTTAATTGGAAGAACAAGGTAAGAAGTTTGAACTTAAATTTTTACCTCTTGAATAATTATTATTATTATTGCACTTTGCACTCATCCGCTAACTTTAAATTGAGCACATTAAAAATCGAATAAAAATTTTCTTGAATATATTATTCTAGTTTAGCATATCTCTGCTGTATGCATTTTGAGTAACTTGAATTATTGCTTTCTCTGTTGAACTTTTTAATGAATGTGTAATTTATCTGCTTAACCGCAAACGTTCAATTAAAATTTAGGATTGCCTTTTCCATGTTTATTCTTTTTTTGCCATAAAAATCATCATTTTTCCCAACTCTCTCAGACCATCTTCTCAATTTCTTGCTTATATTACTTTTACAAGATAACAAGCTTATATAATATTTTCACTTTTTTTAAAAGGATTGCAAGAAAAGTCATAATACTAATGATTATTAATAAAAAACATATATTTTAAAAGAAGATTAAAGTACAAGATGCTTAATAGAGAAATGCACAGTAGCAATATTTCTGTGAGCATAACTAGCGTAGTCAATGTAATAGTTCCATTGCTGCTATCCAGGATCGTTTAACCATACCGCTACTACCACCACCACCACCACTCAAATTCTTATGTAATCAGCTAATCCGGAATTCAAAAGGAATCCTTCCTCGCATTTTCTCTTGTAATTCTTTGCGTTCTTTTCCACATTTTTATGAGAATCATGTGTACTACTGAAATAATGATGAGAAAGATGACGATGATGAGCATCAGCATCGTATCGTGAGACTGATGATGACGGAACATTTTTTTCCTTTATGGAAATCCTCATCGCTCTTGCCGAATAAACCAACAAAGTGTTTTTATCCTCTAATAATCATCATCTTTAATCATAACTTTACTCGCTGATTACGTTGGTAAAAAAATAACGCATTCTTTCGTGTTACTGTTTCAATCCACTTCTCGTCTTCATCCTTCTGGAGAAATTACAGCTTTTGTTTCCCAATGTAATGTCGGATAAATAAAATTAGAGTGAATCATTTCACCCTAAATTTATAAGCAAAAAGAAAATTTTCTCTTTTCTTTTTACCTCGCTTTATACAATATTTTTTTTGGCTTATTACATTATTATCTGTACTTTTATATTTTCCACGTGGAGAAGCCCTCATAACACTCGCACTCTTTTAAACTTCGTTTTACTCGTGTTCTTTTCTATATTCTAATTCTCCGCCCACTCCATCCCAACAACGATATGAGACTTATCTAATCATGTATGCATAGAGGGCTGTTATTTCACGGCTGTAACCAAAAAATTATTAATATCTTTCAATAATACAGTTTTTCCATGACGTGTGTGTAGTAGCAATTTTACCTACGAAAAAAATTCCCTATTTTTCTATCTTTGTCATTTCTTTTCACATTCGAAACAACATTGCTTTAAATTTTTATAGCACCGTGATGGTCTATTGAAATACTGTATGCATTGCTTTGCAGACTGACTTTTTTTAAAAAATCAATACTTTATAACGCTTTGGTAGCTTAAAAATCAACAGTATCAGCGTCAGTGTATTCGTAGTCTCACTCTCACTCTATTAACCGGGTATATCATTTCAAGCGCATTAATTTTTCAAATAAAAAAACTGCTCTGTAATCTTAATTTGGCAATTGGATGCATGGCTTGCAAGCTTCTTTCCATTTTTATCGTCGGTCGGTTCTCATTAAAATTTGTGCATAAGTGCTTTCCATCTGGGAATTAAAGCAAAACAATGGAGAGGGATGAGCTAGTGATTTTTATTGTAGATTAATTTATTACCCAATCCTTATACATATGAATGTAAAGTATATATATACCTATATACTTTACCCACCATCCTTCTTTTTAACTTTTTACCTATGCCTATATATAGGTACCTACTCACTCATACTGTTTATATTCAAAGTATTATGTTCTGTGAAGATGAAAATCTATGTAATGGCAAGTATTAGAGTGTGAGTAAAATATTTTAATTTGAATTTAATGCCTTATTAAGTGTAAAAGGAGAAGTGGGTGGCCGTGACGGGGTGGCATCTTCTCCATGCTTTTATACTCGCATTCGCATTTATATTACCCTGCTCGCTTTTTTATATAAAAAAATGAATGAATGCATTCTAGTATCTCGTCTTAAGCATTTTTATAATACTATCTCCGCACTCCGCACATGTGGTTAGTTTGTTGTAGTGTAATTCTACGCAGCAAAACAACAGAGAAACATTAAACCAGTAGAACCACCACATAATAGCGTATTATTGCCGTTTTTTAATACTTTAACACTGGTATACCCAAGGTGTACGCTCTCACATGGTTAACATATTATGCACATGTAAAACAAACCTACAACAACATACTTGTTTCTCATCATCATCATCATCATCAACAGGATCATCATCGTTGTCTTGTATTTTATACATACGTGTATGCAGCAGGTATGCATATATATCATCATGAATAATGATGATCGGTGCTCCTTTTAAAAACAAGCAGGTAAATGAATACGGATGTGCAATATCTTTATACCGCACTTATTACTAATAACCTGGTTTCTTCCAACTTGTAAGCTGCTGCTGGCGGAGGAGTTTGGGCTTAATTCGTATTCTTCGTGCCGTGGCTATTCTTTAAAAAGTCTCGTCGTCATCATCGTGAAAAATAGTAATGATGAGGATGATCATGATCATCACAAAAAAAGCTTGTTTTTTTCCTTCTTTTAAAATATGTGCATTGTACCTATGTATACTTTTGTGTATGTCTGCATATTACATGTTTTGTTCAAGCAACAAAAATACAAAAGTTGAAGTAGATGACATGTGAATTAAAGAGACTGATAATAGCCCATGAAAGATAATAATGTACGTGTAGTTTATGATTTGACATTTATGATTATTATTATTAAATAATAAAGTGATGCTGGAAAAATACCTTGTATTTTATGAGCGTATGTTTTCTCGTCTATTTTCCTCTAGTATTTTCATGCTATAATTTTAAAAATATGTATCTGATGTAGATAGATATGATAATATTATTATGGTGTGTGGCCTTTTCTTTGTATTTTTCTGTACAGTAGCCAACACTTGTTTTTTTAAAACTTTTGACTACTGTAACTTTGCAGCTAATGTATTGCTATTGTTCACTTTTACCCCAAACCAAAGACATGGTGTGAATTTATTTAGTACCGGCATTTGAGATATTTTTAATGTAGACAATCATTTTTTTTAAATAGAAAGAAAACTAGAAAGTTTGTAGAAAACGTAGGAAAGAAAACAACAAAATAATAGCATTGTAGTATCATGACAGAAAACAAGAAGGAAACCAAGAGTGCTGCTGAATTGCATTGTAATCTTTTTTCTAGAGAAGATGTTGTGCAGAATGGTATTATTTCTTTTCTACGTGTTTGAGTTTCGTAGTAAATTGTCCAACAAGGAGTAATAATACCACATTGTCTCATTTCGCTGTATTTTATTTAACGTGTTTTTTATAAAAAGAAGAAAAAAAAGTTATACGGTTTGTTCGGTGAAGTAGAATGAATTGGTGTGCTTCAAGATTGTACTCTTCCAACTCCAACGATAATGTGGCCAGTCAACCAGTAAGTCATTTGTGCATATACATAGGTGCACACACTGTAAAAACAAACAAAATACTGTAAAAAGTTTTAAAAAAGCGTTTTGGCCAAAGCAACCAAGTAAATAATGTTAAATAAAATGCCGTCTATTGTACTGTGCATTGGAAAACGTTGATGATGCTGATGATGTTAGCCATTGTTATATGATGCCCTTTTAAAAGTTCATTATGTTTTCTTTAAAGAGGAACCGATATACACGCGCATTGTTGTGCGCTGTAATATGTATGTATTAACTTTATCAACGACTATTATTCAGTTAAAAGGAAAGAAACGCTCAAAGAAAAAAAAATTCTACTGAAACTTTTCTCTCCTCATAAAATGTCTACGCTGAGAGAACGCTTCGGTTTTTTCGGGGGATTTTCTTCTTTTTTTGAGTAAGTCTCTTAGCACGCATATTACACACACACAAAGCATGGCATATTCAATATTGGTATACAGAGTATGAGCATGATGTGGTAATGCCTATAGCTATAATAATAATAATAATAATCTGTATAGTGACTCGGCTTTCTGCTAGAATTGCTGTTGTAAAAGAAGCGCTGGAGGAGATGCTGGAACATATAAAAATTGAATGAAATACTTGCTTTCTGGTTTGAATGTATGTATGGTAAAAACGTGCATCTTCTCTGTCTCGCCTTTGCTTTTTATCATCATCATCATCAACAACATGATCCTTTTGTGCTCTCAAGTTGACTTGAAGGAATCAAGTATATATTTTATGTATGTATACTATATCTCTATAAACTTGCGTTATCTGCCCTTTATATCTGTAAAAATGTATGAATGTATGTTATGTACATGTACGCGTGTGTTTTCCACTTTGTATGCCGTTTAAAAGACCAAGTTATATAGTGTATATAAAGTGTGTGTGCTAGAAGTGGTGGTGGTGGCGGTGGTGTGGTGGGATCGATAAATCTTTTTGGGTTCTCGCTCGTTCCTCGCTTACAAGAGCGTAGTAATAGAATGAGAGAAGCATACAGACAAAAAAAACTGTAAGCACAGCAGAAGCAGCAGCAGAAAACGAGAGAGAAGTTTGAGAACGAGGTTCTTCTCTTCTGAATAAAGCAGCCTCATGGCTTGAACTTGGTTAGTGCTTTGAGTAGTTGTTGTAGAAGTAGTAATAGTGGTAGTAGTAGAGAGAGACTACTACTAGCCAGCAAGCATTTTTACCTATGACCGAACGAACACTCATATAACAGCCAGCAGCACCATTAGGAGAGCTTGAGCTCACACATAAACAGAGAGGCAGCAGACAGAAGAAAAGAAGAGAGTTAGAACTTCTCCGCGTTTGTCTCTCTCTTTCACAACAACTCGACTGACTTTTTGTGTAGTAAAGTAGTGGTGGTGGGTAGGAATGTAAGTATATATGTGTGTATATATGTACGTATGTTGATAGCTCATAGAAAGATATTTTTTTCCATTTTCTATAAAAGAGCAGGTTGCTTGCTGCGTACAACTCTCTGACTTTGACTTGATATTGCATGTATGTTTTGGAGTGGGAAGAATATTGTTTTATACTGAAGGACGTTATATCATGAATATATACTTTGTATATGCAAGTATGTATGTATGAATGTGTGTGTATAAAAACAATATCTATCTCAATCAAGCCTCCTTTGTTTATTGCTACATGTTATATACTAATATAAAGAAAGGCCTCGCAGTTTGTGATGGCGATATGGCATGCTTTTTGCTGCTTTTATATGAATTTAGATAGTATTAAAAATACAACACACACACAGAGCACACATCATCAGCAACAATGAATGCATTCATGTAGCTCTTGTATTTTTTATCATTTTTATGGCTATCTCGTATATTTTTTTTTAGAAAATTGGATGCTTGTAGCTTGTACCTGCATGTAGCTTGCTGCTGGTTGATTTCGTTTTTTAAGCGTTGCAGTGTTTGGGCAGCAGCAAAACTACGGGAAAATTTGTACGAGCAGAAATTCTATCAAGTTGAAAGGGTTTTCAGTATTTTTATAGATTAAACTAGAAAGATATAGCTCGACAAGTTTATATATGACGAATTCTACAAAAAAATTTATACATCTCGCTTGAAACATATATATTATATTTATTTCATTTTTCAATCCAACAAGCAGTTTAAAATTTCTCCAGCGACAGCATCGCTTTTATTTCAACTAACCCTTTCAGTTTTACAATTTATTTGAAATGACGGTGTGTCACGTGGTGGTGAGTTTATACTAGGTATAGTTTTAAAAGGTAAATTATATATGCTTTCGAGTGAATGAGTTAACAGCTTTATATAGCGCTTCCTCCTCTCATCCGCTACCTTGTCTCTTCTCCGCGTTTCTACTTCTCTCTTTCTCTCACTGCGTATCTGTCGTTCTCACTTGTGTCGTGTCACTTGAGTGAATATGAGAGTAAGACTTGTCTATTTTTTTGTCCTTGTTCTTCTTCTTCTTATATACGTTTTGCCTTCACTCACACTCACACAGTTTGATACATTGCCAGCATTTAAGTGAAGGTTGTAGCAGAGCGCAGCGTTCATTCATAGTGGTGGTGATTGTATTACTGTCTTTTCTTGCTGTGGTCTAGAGTTATACGGTAGATGTATGTCTTTTCTCCGTGTCTTTAAAGAAACGCTTAAGGGATCTCCATTTCATCCATCCTTTTTGCTACCGCTGTTACTGCTCTTGTTTACTTAATCCATTCAAGCCTGTCTTTCTTCCTTTCATTTCCAATGAGATCTCGATTTCATTTTATTGCTGCTTTTATAGAGTTGGCTGGGCATAGACGCGCCCACATCTTTTACAACTGCAGTAAAAACACAATTATACTCATTCTAAAAAATATATATGGTAAAACATAAAAATACAAATTTTTAATAAGTTCTTCTTTTGGAAATTTAGAAATATTAAGTTTCTTACATACCCCCATAACCATATTTTAAATAATCATAAGGTCACAGTCTTGAATGTTTTCTTAAAGTACAGTAATTACAAAAAATGGTTTTCACACACTTTTTAATGCAAACAAAAGAAACTAAAATAATACTCTCACACATTGTTTACTTTACGTTAATTTATTTTTTTTCAAATGAGATATTTTTCGTTTGTATTTCTTATTTTTTTCTCACGTGCTCTTGTCCGTGCCTGCTTATACTTACAAGGTTTCGTTTCGGCACGGTTTGGATATAACTTTAAAAAAGGAATGACTACACATGCCGTCTTCAAGTTGATTAAATAGTTTATGGAGTAAATTTCCAAATAAGGTGTTGCGTGCGCAGGCAAGTTTTTTTCTCTCTCGAGCAGTAACACATTATTACGTATAAACAAAAGCAACAAATAATATTCATTATGGCCTTTTGTTTCTAAACTTTTTCTTTTAAAAAATATACATTACGTTGTTGCTCTCTTTTTTCGT
>JAHZMT010000679.1:0-17869 GCA_027743785.1 Sinhomidia bicolor | reverse complement strand
AGAGTTTTGATGTAGCAGCAAACACTGATATTATTACTAATTCACCTTTTTTCATAGAGTATATTGTTGTTGTACTCTTTTAGCTTTGCCGGAAGTGAGTTGACAGCAAAACGACGGATGATGACGATGATAACTGACAACAATCAAGATGTATTTTTTTGTCAAAATTGTCAATAAAATTTTTTTTGCAACAACTGTTTATCAATGTAAAAAATTGAAATTTGCATAAAGTTTTTTTATACTTTGTTGGAGAATAAAATCTGCCAATAGTGTAGAAGTTGAAGTTAATAAATAATTATGTTGAGTGACGTTTAAGCTTGGTTGTTACATATAACAGCAAACGGTGCCAATGTGACGATATTGTTTTGAGAGGATGATGTTGCTGATGTAGTAGTCGAAAAGGAAGAAGAAGATGTTGTTGTTGATGCTGGTGTTTCTGGTGATGACCACAGAACTACAAAAACACACATGATAATGTGATATACTTTTTATCCGGAGGAGAACCAGACGACAAGTCGAGTTGCGACCAGCAGGAGCAGCAGCATTTTTCTTTCTTCAACAACAAGCATTACTACTTAGTGGCTCGGCAATGTGAAGATGATATATACGCGATCTCCTGGAGAATTCACTCACATGCTTGTGTGCTATGGCTTGTGCTTCAGGTATTTTATATATATTTTTTCTTCTACTTACTTCTCTGGTTCTCGTTTTGCCTACACATCTAATATTTGTGATTTTCTTTTTTGAAAAAAATACGGTAAGATTATATGTTTGAATAACGATAGGGTTGTTGTGAGGAGAAGAGCAGAAGCAGCAGTTGTAGTAGAGGTTCCATGCATGCGTTCTGGAGAATACACGGTTTGTGTGTAGTAGCAGTTGATTGTTCTTGAATATTACTATGAATTGTGTTGGGCTTGAAATTTAATATATATTTTGTTTGGTGGTGCTCTGGCTGGCTGCTGCTTTTTCTTTTTAAAAAAGTGTATACTATGATGTGTAAATACGGCTGCTGGCGCAGGCAGCAGTGGAAAAAACGAGTTGGATCGTCGTCTCGGAACACACACACACACAACAGGCTCGCGTGTATTTGCCTCAGCAAGAACTGACTGAATAAAAGATTCTTTTTTTCTGTGAGATGAGTGAGTGGTGGTGTTCTCAGTTCTCAAGCAGAAGAGAGATGATGATGTGCTTGTTTGGTGGTGGTGGCAATGTTTTGTAACGTGAGCAAGTATAGATGTGAATGTGAGAGTGTAATGTACACAGGGAATTGTGTTGGCAGCACGTATCAGCCCTGTGGATAGGGTCAGCCTTTTTTCCAAATGCGCCATTGAGGAACCCACCCTTTTGAGTAACGCGAGTAATCTACCATTGGGTTATGGGAGTTTTGAGCTCCTCCTTGGGTCGGGTTACCCTTCACTTGCATTGTAGTGGCGAGACATTGTTCGGATATGCGGTGGATACACTAGATGGTTAGGGGAGTTGAGCTAGGCATCTTGTTGAGTGTGAATTTCACGAAAGAAAATGTATACACGCTGTTGACGACGGTGGTGCTGAGTTAGGTAGGTAGGTATACATGTATTTTCTTTTTGCAGTGGAATTTTTTTTCATTCTTCTAAAGAGAGAAGCTAAGGCCTGTGTTGAAATGTTGGGTTTACGCTGCAGAAGTTGTTGGTGGTTCTTGGCGTGAGGAGCGAGCAGCAGGCAAGCGTTGCGTTGAGGATGATGAGCAGATGAACATGAAATGCTGTTAAGGTATGGTGAGATTGAGATGCTCGTGAATGAGGTAGTAGTAGTNATGAGCAGATGAACATGAAATGCTGTTAAGGTATGGTGAGATTGAGATGCTCGTGAATGAGGTAGTAGTAGTGTGACTGGTAGTTGGTAAGTAGGTATGAGTGCAGTATTCACCATGATGTACAAACAAGAGCAAAAAAATGAAACAAAAATGTGTTTCTCTTTTCAGGATAGAGATGCGATCATGGGGTAACGGGAGACTGTGAGAGATTTTTGGGAGCTTTAGCTTGTCATGTAGAGAATGTCGGCGGTGCGGAGTGTGCTGCTGCTGTTGGTATCGTATTTCTAGGTGGTGGTGTTGTTGGGGGAACTCTGGATTTTTTCGGGAGGAAGGGCAGGAAGATGAGACGAGGAAGTGGTTGGCAGTCGGCTTTGAACGATAGTTGTGTCGCCTTTCGGGCTTTCTTGTCAACTTTTCCGGGTTGCTTGGTGGTGGTGGTTGGTGGTGAAGATTTAGCAAGTAACGGGCTTGTTGAGAGGGTTCGAGGTAAATTTTGTGTATGCATGTGAAATCCGCTCATCATCAAAGTTATATAGATCATTTCTTTTTTCAAAAGAAAACCATTTAAAGTATTGTTCCTCATAACAATAAACAAGGAAGAAAGTATGGGGATTGACGCCACAGGTTGAAATGACCCTAAAAGTCAAATAGGAACAAAAGAATTGTCTAAAAAAAGACTTTACCAAACTCATAAAAGTATATCAAACCCAATTGCAACAAAAAAGTCAACAATCAAAACCAATAAATAACAACACTCTTTTATTTTTTCACTCTCTTTCTCTCTTTGCATCATCATTATTATCATTATACCTTTTTTCCTCTATCTTTTATAAAAACCATCAATTCAAACTACATGAATGGATTTTACAAAAGGAGCATCACGGTTTAGTGCACAGGTCAGGGTAGTGATAATGAAAATGGTAACAAGCAACAGCGCATAACACAGCTCAATCGGAGAAGAAAAAAAACTTTAACGGATAGACTGAACTGAGAATATTTTTCAGTGACCGAGGTGAATTGATATCGTAACAATCAAACAAATAATATAATATGATTCAATTGATTTTTGTGCATCTTCTTCCTCTGCACAGAAGATGCACAGAAACGAATGAAACCCATTGATTGCGAGTATCATGATGACCTCCCATTGTCGATTATATAACCTATTTTGTGCTGCTGCTGCTGATGATCTTGCCAACCAAAATCAACCCTTTTTCAAGCTACAATTTTATTATTTATCTTGTTCCCATATCGCAACTGGTAAGTTGCAAACGACGAAAGAAGGGATAGCTGTGATTGTCACAGGACTCGCAAGGGTTGCTCAACTGGGGTGAAAGTCAGTACGCTTATTTACTTTGATCAAAAGTAGCTTCATAACAGGTTTGAATTGATGGCATAAAAAGTAGAGAAAATGATAGGACGGATGACGAGCAGTACAGACTGACAAACCAAATTTATAAGGCATTAGTAATCGTGATGTCTATTTTTCCCCGACTGGGAAAAGACAGAGCAAAGTTATAAGTTAGCAAGGAAATAGCATCATCATCATCAGTAACGTCTGTTCTCCTCCGGCATTCTCTCACCGATTATCAATAAGTCACATAATGAAAATGATCGGTTTCGTTATCAGTGATAAAAAATAGAATTCCAATAGGGCACACAGCAGTGAGCAAACCTGGTAATCTCACGATCCTTTCATTTATGTCGTGAGGAGGTCATCTTTTCACGTTACTTTATTGGGATCTCCTCTGGAGACTCTTTCTGTCGCTCAGTCAAGTCAAACGAAACTCTATCGTTGTATTTTTTTTTCTTGTAACTTTTTTTTCAACCCTTTTTGTATTTAAAAAAAACTTGCAATCATTCTCGTGCATTTCAGCTTTAAACAATCCCAGTCAATTTTCCTTACAGTTACTCTTTCTTCTACAATTCTTTTTTATCATCATCACCATCATCATCAAGATCACTTTTAAACTTTTTTTTTGTATAACGTTTGTAGTAATTTGAACAAAAGCGAGGAAAAAGTTATTTAACCGAAAAGAAACGAGAATATCTACCGCCTACCGAGCTCACTAACAGAACTTGTGTTCCACTCCACACGCTTCTCATTAACGTGCGCGTCTCGTGTTGAAAAATTATTTTATTTAAAAAAATATTATTTCTCATTTTTTTCTACCAGTGTTAGTTTTGTTCCTTGTCACATATGCATGATGCGACGACAACTTAAATGGTATATATATATATATATATATCTTGTTAAATGGAACTTGTACTTGCACACAAACTACATTTCGTTTTAAAAAATAATTATTAAAAAAAACGTTTTTCTTTTCTTTTTTTTCTTTCTTCTACTTCAATTGAATTAATTGTTTAAGCAACTTTATTTACAAGCTCGCCTATCTACTGATTCGATCAAAATGATAACAAGGTGTAGTGTACAAAGAACACTGTTAATTTTTCGGAATTTCCTTCTCTTTACTATTACACCACACCACAATGCTCTGTTATTATTATTATGAACTAATCAGTAGTATGTATCCAAAACAGAAGAAGTTTATTAGCGGTCAAGGTTAGTGATATGTACATGCATAATAAAAAGACTACTGCCACCACTTCTTCATCAGCATCATCTACCACCACCACCAACACCACCACTTTCGTTTATTCAATGCTGTAATTTTCATTATGATTTTCATCCCATACATTTTAATAAGCTCACTACTACAACTACTACTACACACTGCATAACAAAACATACACTCTCACAACATTCATGATGTTTAACCAGCATTATAATTCTTGCGGTGGTGGTGATGATGATGATCATGCTTTTTATGTGCATTTTATATAACCACACAAAATAATCATCATCTAGACTTTGTATAGACACCCGGGGAAAAAATAAGGAAGGAAGTTATATATACGACCACAGAATATTATGAGGAGAAGGAATAATTTTGTATAAAATCCGGGTGGATGGATATACCAAGTTTTAGCACTATTTTTACTAGTACAGAATCAGTTAGCGTGTAGAATTTAAAAGCTGAGGAAAAAGCTACAAAAAAAGTTAGTGTAATTCATGAATGAACTGGTAAAGAGAGAGGGAGAGAGAGAAGGACTAGCTATAGCTAGTATTATATTGTAACGCTTGAATGAAATGGTGTGCTTCCTAATAGAATAATTTACTAAATTTAGTATGGAAATAACCCAGTTTTTAGTATGGAAAATTCATTGAGCAACGCATTATCTAACGTGTTTGCGTTTACTGCGAGTAGATAACGCAGTTATAAAAAGGAGCGTCATTGAACTACCCCCTTGTGTATTTTCCTTACCATTCTCCATCCCTTTTCCGAAAAAAAAATTATGCTGTGTGTAGAGAGAAAGAGAAAAAACTCTGTCTCGTCTCCTCCCCCACAAGCATCACTACCACCACCACCACCACCACTACCGCATCTCTTTCTAATGCACAAGCAGATAGAAAAACGAGCCGTCACGAAGCACATTGCCCCCAAACGAGCAAAAAAGTACCAACTTAAAGATGAAGAAAACAAAAGAAGAAAAAATCGGGAATTGCTTTGCAGTACAACCGGACATTATGATGATGATGATGAGTAGTGAGTGAGTGAATGGATGATGATTCTATGCTGCCGCTCCAGTCAAGTGTGTTCTTTATAGTCGGTAATGATAGTCATAAAAAGAAGCGGAATGGGTTTATAAAAATACGGTGCATTATGATGCATAATGATGCTCATTATGGAAGTGTATAATTCCTTATAGTGCGCACACACAGAAATAAAACAACGGCATGCTTTTTTTCTTTTTCTTCTTCCTCTACTGTAATATTTTTAGAGTATTTTTCTGGTGTTTTATGTACATTCTTTTGGGCAATTCAAACTTTAGAGAATATATTTTTTTAGTTTGGTATGTGCTCTGATGATGATGATGATGATTGTCCTGAATGTGTGTCTGAAAAAAATCAAAAGTGTTTTTTAAAGTTAAATTTTGTGTCCGCGTCCGTGTATAATCGGAAATAAAATCGCGATCACGTAAGTGCTTAACCTTGATGTTGCTGCTGCTGATGCTGATGATGATGATGATGATCCACAACAAAGAATAATATCGCAGTGATTATCATGATGAGTTAGTTGAGAAGTGGCATAGAGAGAGAGAAAAAAAAACTTGTGTGTTACTTTTTTCCTCTTCAGATCGAATTATGTACATAAGTAATAAATGAATGCACATGCATAAGAAATTTAGAAGAAAATTTGAAAACCTAATGGGGATGTTGATGAGGAGGATGATGGGCATATCAGGAGGGGATCTACAAAATATATATTATATTCTTGCGCGTGTGTCTGTGTACTCTTCGTCTTCTTCTTCTTCTTCAGTTCCTTTTGGATGCTCACTGGAGAGTTGGGTCTATTTTTCAGAGTTCGGGCGGATGAGCTTGTTATAAAAACCGAATAATTTTTGGGGAAAAATTGTGGACTTTTAGTGTGCTTGAGAAAGAGAGAGAGTTGGATAAAAAAATTATTCTTTAGTGGGTGGGTCGTCAACGTCATTGTATGCTAATATCAAGTGGGGTGAATATGATCAACTTGAAATGACTTGAATGCTGCTTGAATTACTATAAAATACATTATTATTATTATCATTTTTGCTAGGCTTGTGGTGGCAAAGATATATAAAATCGATTATGAATAAAATCCGCAAAGTTCAAAATGCACTTTTGTCGCTGCCGCTGCCGCCGCCACCGCACCGCGAGTTGCATTCGTGGTTGTGATTAATTAAGAAATGTAAGTAAAACAGGAGAATATTTTAAAGTATATACATTCCTCCAGGAAAGTCGTTGTAGTGGCAGTGTTTATTTTGTAAAATGCAGCACACAGTTTTGCTAATATTACACGAGTGTATGTCTGTCTGGCTGGTTGTTCCAGAAGAAGAAGAAGTAGAATAATAATAATACATTCCGCTTACTTACTTCAGCAGCAGTCAGTTTGAAAATGTTTGTGCAATGCAAATGTGCGTTTAGCGTTTTGCATACATTTGAATCAATTTGCTTTCAGATGAGAGGACGAGAAATGAGGAAGAAGTGATAAATACTCGGGTTTGGTTGGATTAATGCAACAAACGCTACTTATACTTGTGTGTGTGTGTGTGAGTAGAACAACGCGACGGGGTAGTAGTAGTAGTAGAAGTGGTCTTATTCAACTTTTTACACACGCAAAAGGAGTGATATTTAAGGAAAATATCAGGATAGTTTATTTTGACGTGTTTGCTTTGCTCACTGTTGTTGTGGAGGTAGTATTAGCATAAAGGCGTGTGTATACGTACGTACGTACAGATATAATAAAAAAAAGTAAGGCCCTGTGTGTGTGCTACATTGCCTATTGTTCTCAAAACTTTCATTCTTTGGGGTAAACTAATTTTTAATGCGCATTGACAATTTTGTTTCTCTCTCGATTGTATAGGTACACATATATATATATGATGAGCTGAGCTTTTACACGTTTTCAAGGTTGATTACTATCGATTCTAGCTTTTTCCGTCCAGATGGGTTTTGCATCTTTTTACACCGCACATTTATATGCTACATTTTGCTGATAGGATCGTCGTCATCACGTATATCAAGGAGAAAATTTTTGACGTTGCATAAAACATTAGCATGAGGAATAATTACAACGTTTTGACTTTTTGGTACACATTTTGTGTAGCAGCAGCAGCATTGCAGAAGTAGACAATCAGAAGGTTTTTTTTTCAATTTCATCAGTCAAGTCACAGCACACATATCAACAAGAAGAGTGTGATTGACATGTATCGGTGACTTGATCTCTGAATTTTAAGGAACCCTTTCCTTGGAATCATTGTAATTTTTGTAACGTATATGATTTGGCTTTGTTTTATCGATTAATTCCGGGTTACATTTTTACGTAAACAATTCCGATAAGTCAACCGTTTCCTTTGATGCTGTAGAATATATGAATAATATTTGGTGTAAATTATTAGGTGATATTTTTTAAGTATGTCTTAGTACGAGATTCATATCGGATTTCCTTGAATGTAGAAATTTTTATTTATCAAGGTTAACATTCAAGGATTTTTTACAGAATATTTCTTGGAACGCATGCTCAAAAGCTGTTCGAAATATACTTAATTTTTTTATAAAAATTAAAACAATCGCTGTTATTGTGGAGTTCGTTGTTCGTTTGTAGAGTTTCATTTTTTTCAGAAAAATTGAAAAATATATTTGGCACATTTTTCTGTGCACTTCACCTTTTAGAAGGGTGATAATAAGAATAAGCAGGAGGAGAGGAGTGTCCGTGGTCAAGATTTTTATTTAATGTCAAAATTGTAATTAAGTACATCTTACATCTTGTTTCGGCAATTACGCATTGAGAATCCACAGACTATCGATTTTTTCCAAACAAGCTGAAAGAATGTGGATTTTTACATACTTATCCATTTCGTGTTGGCAGCCCCCCAAAAAGCAATTCAATTAAAATGTATACTGCGTATGTATGTAAAATGTGTACTATCTTTTTAAAAAATTGCAAAAGTCTACTAATCCACAAGTGCTGATGATGACAACACCGCAACAACAGCGCCAGCCCAGCAGCATAAAAATCACAGAGAGATCTAATGAAAACAACAAACTTTCCATAAAGTTTTAACCTTCAACCCTTTGACGCCGCTGTTGCTGTTGCTGTTGCTGCTATTCTGTTTATCGCACGTTCATGTAAACACAACTTACAAACAAGACGCAGCAAGCTTACCTACGAAAGTAAAATTTATTTACTTTGACAATAAGGCTTGCTAAAAAATAAAATATCATCATTACTTACCATCTTGCAGATTCCATTGTTGGGTTGACAAACAATAGGCGGATGGTTTTACAACTGCGGTTATTACAACATGAACAACCAATGATGCTCATAACATTTTATTCTTTGGACATTTACACAAGACTTCTTCTTCGGTCTCGGTGGTAGTCGGCATCAAGAAAAAAATGCGATGCTGTGTGCTGTACAGCATCAGCCACTTTTGCCATCGCATCATATCCAAAAAATACTCCAAACTCACCCCCACCACACCGTACAGAAAAAAGAGCCGCTTTTCTGTCTTTTCGCTCTCTCTCTCTCTCTCTCATCTTTCGCAGTTGGTCAAATTACTATCGTCATATCATTGCCAGAAAATTTATCAGCGAAAGCAGCAGATTTTTTTTTCAAAACGAAAGTCATATATAAAATTTGTAACTACATTGTATATTTTATAAAGTGTCCCCAGTATTTTTTCAGATGATGGTCAAGTGACAGACAGAAATTCTGTATCATCTTGTGCAGATCAGCAAAGTAAAAAAAAATTAAAGATTCTAAAGCGAAAAAAATAACTTATCATGTAATCTCTAATAATATGGACAAATAATATCACAGAGATAGAGCACACACAAAACACACACATGCTATATACTTTACTAAACTGTTTGCTGAAATAGATACGTGTGTTGCGTTCTCAAGAAGGGTAAAGTTGAATGTAAAAAAATAACATGAGACACCATCATCACCACCAAAATAATATCCAGTTTTCTTTCTGAGTTGATGTGTCATGTCATACGACGATGAGATGAGATGCTGCTCATGCTATGCTCATGTGCGTTTCTTTTACCATGCAAGTGCTAATTGAGCTTTTCTGTGACTCTTTTCAGTGATAATCAGTCTGATAAATGGTTTAGAAGAAGAAGAAGAAGATGAAGTAGAAGAGAATCCTTTACCTTGTAATCAGGATTGAGTTTTCTAGAGTATTTCGTTACGTCATAATATCATCATCGCCATCATCATCATGAACTCTGGCGTGTATCGCTTTTAAACTCATTTTAAACGTGTGTGGTAAAACTATTGAAATCAGGCGACAACGTAAAAAGCATGTCACTGCCAATGCAATTGGTATATATACCCAGATATAATGGTTTGTTTGGATATTATTACTACAGCTTATATATATCCACTTGAGTGTTTAAAATGGCATTTTCTCTATAAGCTCATGTCGTTAAGTACACACTTACATATCAAAAGTGTATTGTCGTTTGGATATATATTGAAACGATGAGATGAAGACGCGATCTCATTAAAGTCATCATCACGTATCCGTATCCACTCAGCCGAATACTCAAACAAGAGCCAGTGAGAGAGAGAGAACTCTTGTTCAAACAATGGGACAAGCACTATAAAGAAATATTTTTTGGAAGGGTGGGTGTACCAACTACCAACATTTTTCGCAGACCCTCTCTCTCTCTCTCTCTGATCATCTTTTTCATCTGTATCCATACAAAACACATTTTTTTCCGCCACCTGAAAAATGCTACTGTAGTAAAGTTGAATATTTTTTATAGTCGTTGATTCTGCTGCTGCTGCCTCCCGTTATTGTTTTCTGTTGACGAAGAACAATGGACAACTGTAACAACGACGTCAGCGGATGATCATCATGATGATGGGAAGCTCACATAAGCCACCTGAATGTCAAGCCATTGTTTTTTTTATTAAACGGATAGATTTGGCTCATTCATGCGACGACACAACTTTAACGTGTTGATAAAGAAAAATATACTGCGCGTTGCTTGTTTTTTTTTGTAAATGGACAGGAGGAACATGGCTAATTTATTCGACGCCGTCATCATCCGGTATACTGTTGTGGGGGTAGTGCGGTACGAATGCAATGCATTGAGAAAATGTTATGCTTTTGGTAAATAATCACCTGCTCGAAAAAATTTCATTGAGAGAGTCTTTCCAACATAATATTGTATCGATCCACTTTACGATAGAGAAAAAAGGGATAATGATTTCAAAGAATTTTTCAAAATGATCGTTTTTAATCTTTTAGAGAATACGTGTGTGATGGTGTTGGTGGTGGTGCACTATACCGTTCTTTTTGCCCTAATGGGATAAATAGTTTTGTTAAGCGTATTAAGGAACTCATACAGGAAGTTGTCTTTTGTTTTTGACTCTCATTGACTTTTTATCAAACTTCCTCTTTTTGTTTTCCACTCATTGTCAAAAAAAGGAAAAAAAGATTAAATGTATTATTTTTTCTTGAAACTAGCTAGACTAGTAAATTAAGGCAAGTTTGTCATAATAAATTTTGAATTTACAAAAGTATTTCATCATGAAAATAAAAGTATATATCCAAAATATGCTTTTAAACAAAGGTTGGTCATTTTTGTTTGTATAAAGCCGTTTTTAATTTAATTCGAGATAATTACCAAACAGCAGCAGCAAAAGGAAAAAAGAGCGCACAGTTTAATGAATTACAAAAGAAAGAAAATTGTGTACTGCCTATAATACGCCTATTGGCAAAATTTAAAAAACCACTTAGGCACATCTTCAAAGAAAGTGCCATTTTTGTAGTACAAAACAAATAGAGTGAAAATACAACTGAAGAGTTTTAACTCTTTCTCTTTACAGCAAAACAGACTTCTAGCAGCATCAGAATCAGAACCAACTCTTGCTCTACTACACTACGTACGCAACCCCGCATCATTTTCTGCAACTTTTTTTCCCTACCGCGACATCCACCACTTCTACTCGGCGGCCATTTCATCTTCTTCATTGACGAAACATATTGCTGAAGGTATCGATGAAAGTACCTGCTGCAAAAAATATGAAATTCTATCCTGTTGTGTGATTTAGTGCTGATCTCCTCATATCCACATCATCATCATCATCATCGCCAACACCACCACCATCACCACACAACGACCATTAAAGCCAATGAATAACGATCAAGCTTTTTCTTACATTTAGCCATTTCTTTTGCACCTATTTAAAATGCACGGCAGCAGTGGTCGTATACACGACTCATGATGTTTTTAAACTAAAACCCAATACACAATACATCATAAATGAAATAGTATTTAAAGCAAACACCAGTAGAAAAAAGATGTGTGTGTACTGTGTAGAGAGCGAGTGAAAAAAATATATTATACGATCATCTCTTCTCTCACTCGTCGTAACTAAAACTGAACACACGTAGTAGCAATATTTTTTGCAGGGGTATACTACTCGCGTTTTTTGTATATTTTATTCTACTCCATTCACGATAATATTCCCGACGAGAGAAATGTGTTCGCATTAATTGTCGATTCTGCTCATGTTTGACATTCTTGTTAATCGCTGTTGTTGTTGTATTGCTAGCAAACTAACAACAGCACCAGTACCACCACTGAAACTTGCAACAAAGACAGCAAGCAGCAGCAACAACAAAAAATATATAAACGCTTACAAATTTTTTTCCCCAAAAGAAAAAAAGAGATGGCAATTTTTTTACACCGATTATGTACAGGAGAGAAATTAAAGCAGTGTCAATATTTTTTACATGAATGATTCTTTTCTGGTGATTGCAAGTATGACAGAACATAGTAATCAGACGACTTTGTCCCTATCATCAGTGTTTTGATGATTATTGACGCGTTTATTAAAAAGAATATTATATTTCCTGCTGTTATATGCGCGTATTTAGAAGCACACACCAAAACAAATTATTATGTACATTTGAATGCGCGTAATTTGCATGTTCAGCAGCAAGCAGCATCAACAGAGAAATGCCAACTAACTTGAGTGTGTGTGTATATGTATACGTTATATGTATAATAATCAACCCATAAGCAAGTAGGTATATTATAAGAATGTGTGCACCATGTTATTTCGTTATCATTATTATTATTTTTTTCGATTGTTGCTATTTAAATTAGCATGATACACCTGTTATTTTTTTGCAAGAAAATACATGAAAGTTGTGTTTTTTATTATTTCTCTGTTGGAATTATGACGTGTACTTGCTGAGATAAGTGCTCTGAGATGTGGTGAGCAACAGGTTAAATTAGGATTAAATTCTGATCCTCTTTCTTTTTTTTCAAATTCAGGACATGTCTGGGTTATTGTCTGGTTTTAGAAGAGTTTTGTACTAGTACTATAAGCTATATAAAAGCTTCTATATATCCTTTTGATTTTTTAGGTTACTAAAAAATTTTGATTTTTTTACAAGGGGCGCATTTCAATAATAATGCATTTGAGTTGAATCAATGCTCATTTCTTATTCTTCTTGAGCAAGTCGTTTTGTTTAAATGGATTCCGAGCAGAAGAGCATCATCAGCAGTTGAGAAGAAATTAACAATTTTTTTTTCTTTTTTAAACGACAGAACAAGACTTTTTAAGCAAATAAACATTAAAAACTGTCATGTTATGTTGCACCATGCAGACACTCGGGGGAAATAGAGTCGAAAGTTATTACGCGATAAGGATTCACGACTGTTGACAATAATGACACTGATGATAGCGTTTTCTCGTTGGAACGGATTTATGGGTTTGATGAAAATGGCAAAATGGTTTGATGGGCTTGTGTGGATGAGTGTGATTGTTTAACAGAATAAGATGTCTTTTTTGTGCAGTGTGTGGTCTGATTTTTGAAAAAAAACATGTCGCATTACCAGAAAGTAATTTGTACAACTTTTATGAGAGCGTTGGCTTATCAAGGGTTGTTATCTTTATTGGCGTTTTTTTACAATATGGCGGGCACAAATGATGATTGTGTATCTTGAGTGGTGCAGTGGTGGTGGTGGTTGAAAATAAAATGCTTTATACAAAATGGATTTAATTTTTAAAGGAAAATTAAACTGAGTATTGTTTTTTTTTGCAAAACAGAAAAACAATTTGTCTAGCGGTAAACGTTTAGAAATATTTTTTGTAAAGAAAGGAATGTCGCGTGCAATAAAACTTAATATACATATTTTTTTACTTGATTGATTGTAAGATTTGTTTGTTTGCAATTTTTTTTCGAGAGAGAGAACAATAAAAAATTATTGTTTTTGAACCTTGAAACATATTTTTGTCAAGCAGGTATATACCTTGTATATAAAAAATACATACAAAGCACGTAAACAATTTAAAATTATATTGCCAAAGAGAAAGAAAACTGAGCACACCAGCACCACCACCAGCAGCAGCAGCAGCCGTGTTAATAATTCATCAAAGAAATCGCTCCCTGTCAAACGCAATAAAGCATACGACGATATAAAGCATACAGGTAAATGTTTCTCCATTGTTCATAGAACTCATTTATAATCGTAATGTCGCTGCTCCCACTTACACGATACATTACAACAGACACTACTTACTACCTGTCTTGTGAGTTGGCTTGTTTTTTTAAACATGAGGAATCTCCACATTATAGGTTTTTTATGAGTTTCTACCGTGGAGAGAGAGAGAGAGAGAAATTGCACTGTCTTATGAGATGAGCGAGTGGATGCACACTCCTTGCACCATGCCAAGATTTTACATATTATATATTTTACCTGTTTTTCTCATCATCTTCGCATTTTCCTACGTTTTCATTCATAACGAGATGTATGATAATCATAATAATAAAATATTATGGGATAGTTCGTTTTTTTGTAAGTATGTATGTATATAAGATATAAGTAGTTAGTTTGTGTTTGAAATGGTTTTATTATTATTATTATTACGACGATGGTTGATGATGAGAAGATGCTTCAGTACAAAAAAGTTGTGTCATTTTTGCTGTGGTTTGTTACAGCAGCAGCAGCAGCAGTAATAGTAGTGCGTTTGCAGTTAAAACTGGATATGGATGGTTCTTAAGTAGTAATGTTTTTTAAAGTAGCAAAAATGTTGTTATTACTAAACCAATTTATACCATAAAATAATTTCTGGACAATGATAAGCATATGTTTAGAGATGTTCTTCAAAGTAAAAGAAAGTAACAGGCGGGTTTCGGGGAGTATATTTGTAGATATGTATTTTTGAACGAAAATGTGAAGATTCTTATAAAGTCGTGATTTGAATGCCTGATTCTTTCGTTTGTTTTGGGTGGTTTTTCAGCAAACTAATGTTTCATTAATAAGGAACCTGCAACGTTATATATATTATGGTTATTGTGATGAATGAATTTTTTCCTTGTTGCTCATAAACATTTTTTTGAGCATGGGTATACTTACTATGGGGTGTACAGAGACACACAACATATTTATAACAGGCTAGAGCGAGAGAGAGCGATGATAATGTTGATTTGTGTTTGTAATACAAGAGAAATTCCTTTAATGCTGCATGTTGTACTCCATGTAAAAAAGTAAGAATAACAGCAGAAAGGTTGCGGACAGGTGAATCATAATCAACATGAAAAACAAGGCTCGTAAATCTAAAGTTTAATTAATCCTCGAGTACATAAGCTTACACTTGTGAAGCTCCAACAACAGAACAGCAACAAACACATATTTTCGTCGGATGGATGGTTTAGTTATTGTAGTAGTGAGAGAGAGAGCACAAGATTTAGGAGTTTTCTCCGGTTTACAGGGGAAAAAATAACATATTTTTTTATCAGTACCTAAAGAATAAAAACATTTATATGTACATATATAGTCTCAAAGGGTGAGTTTTTTTCCAGAAGAAACAAAACGAGAAACGAAAACATGTATATATTTTTAGTTGAAATATGTAAGTTGGCTAGTTTACCAAATATTTATTTGGATCGCTGCAGGATTGAGACCTTTTGGTACAATGTACATTTTTTCACATGTCTATTTTTTTAAAAAAAATTTCTAACCTACAAATCTGTAACAAAGCTAACAAGGTATTATGATAAGATGTGGAGTAAAAAATATAATAATAATAATTTTTTTTTTCTCACACAGGTATGTTTATTGGGATTATTAATCGGGTATTTTGTTTTGTTTAGCATTATATTCTTCCTCAATATTATTATTAATATAAGTAGTATGGCCCGTTTTCGTTTGTAATGTTGGAGAAGAGCTAATATTGAAATATGAGTTGGTTGGTTGTATTTTGTGGTGGTGATGGTGGTGGTAGTAGTAGTAGAACGCGAGCTTGGAGGACATAAAGTACGAGTAAACTGACAAGCATTTAATGTAAACTCACTTGGGGATGAATTATGGCTTGAGAGGGGGTCAATACGGTTTTCGAACAAAAAAAATATATAAAGCTTTTTTGTACACATCTTTCGACCTTTACAAATAACGTTGTGCAGTATGTATGTATGTATGTAGGTATGTATATATATTTAGTAAGCTTTTTTAAAAACTTGACCCTTTTACTAACCTTTGCATCTGTGTACGACGAACAGATGGAAATGTGCTGTTTTCCATTTTATTTTCTTCTGTGTTGGTTTGGTTAGAGTCCTTTGCAGTAGAGAATGTGTGTAGTCAGCGCAGTGTCTGCTGCTGGAGATAACATGTATCCCACAGGCAAAGTCAACCTGGTTCAAAAGCATAATAATATAAAAAATTGTTTCAAAATGATCATCAAGTAAAGTAAAAGGGAAGAAGAAAAAGGCTTTGCAAAGGAAAAAATATTTTGTGGTGGTGGTGGTCAAAAGAATTGGAAGGATTTTTAAAAAGTTTTTTTCTACATGTGAACATCTTTGGCATTTTTTAGTATGCTCACTCACTCACTCACCCTCTTTCTCTCTCTCTCCGAGTCCGTTAGGTGTACTCATTGTTACAGTTACATACGGAGAAAAAGGGTTGAAAAATATGAAAAATTAGTGCGCTCTCAGAGAACATGTGAATCTTACGGGATAATATTTTTTAATCTTTTTTATTCTATAGATATATACGTACATGTTTCCTTACAAAATATGCTACCGATGAAGTGTAAGATGCCTTTCTACTTTCACGATGCCTTTTATTCCAAACCAATTTTTCATTTTGAATGACTGCTCTTTTTACAAGACCTTTTTTTATTTCCTACCGTTAGGCCGTATCAGAACGGAGCATAGCAGCAGCATGTAAGCATTCACTTGTTTGTTGAAAAAAATTGAATAGCAGGCGTGCATTTTTACAGAGGAAAAGGGGTAAGAAAATGACAGAAAAGGAAATATTCTTTTTCCTTATTGAATTGAAGATGGGGAAAAAAATGTTGAAAAGCATGCAGATATGGTTGGAAGGGTGATTTGTCTCACCTTCTTTTCTATAAAAATATATTTGTGTAACCAATAATGCTACCTAAGTGTATACGTAGTAGTGACTTCCGTTTTTCATAATCGTAAGTTTGAAGTTCATTTTTGTATATTTTTGTCGTTTGACAGGACAAGGTGCTTTTTTGTTCTCTGGTGCTGTGCGTCCTTAATTTCCAGAGTATTTGTAAGCGGAAGCACTTTGAAATTTGATCAGGGCTGTCTACTTTACAAAAATGCTTTTGTTGTTGTTGTTGTTTAAATGCAATGCGTACTTGGAATATTTAAATAGAACGGTGTTTTTTCCCTCAGTTATCAGATTAGACTTTATTATAGGTACACAGGGACAATAAAAATTTGTAGGAAATTGTGAAAGATTACAAACTTTAAACTTGATGGGGAGAACTTTAGTGATAAGATGATGATGATGATGGCGGGTAGCAGAAACAAATAATCAAAGTAAAATTTTTAAAAAGTCACTGCTTCTCTGCTGACCATCATAATCATCATCATGATGATGATCATCAAAGCAAGCAACCCCAATTCTCTTCAAATAGTAGTAGTATATCT
Source organism: Sinhomidia bicolor (assembly GCA_027743785.1). NCBI lineage: Eukaryota > Metazoa > Arthropoda > Collembola > Entomobryomorpha > Entomobryidae > Sinhomidia > Sinhomidia bicolor. The sequence goes on along the minus strand of JAHZMT010000679.1, from coordinate 534 downwards.
GGTCTGGTAAATGTAGCTTGCATCCGTCTGTCATTCAATCTATTTCTGTGCCCAACAAGACAGTGACACAAATCACCCCATCCGACAAATACGGTTGTGGACATTTTTATCTCCGTATCATCAGCATCATCATGATGTAAAGTAGCTATTCGCTTTTATTGTGTTATTTCTCCATCATCATGTCGGCAACGCGTATTATATCCACTTTATCTGAGTGATATTCCACTGACAATTTGTCTTTTTTTTAGAGTTCTATGCTTGTTGTTCCTTTTCATGATGATAAGATGGATAAGAGAAAAAAAACATGCTTCTTTATTTGAGTTGTTGCGACAAATTTTTTTTTTTATTGTAAGTAAACGTTATTTTTTTATTACTGGCAAACCAACTTACTTACTACCAAAGGGAAAATTTGTTTTTTTAATGTCACAAGTTTATTTTTTTGATGTCGGAAAAATAATAATAACTGACCAGAGACAAGAAGAAAAAGACGAAGAAGCGTTTATATGCATGTATATTTTTGTGTGGTATTAAGCG
>JAHZMT010000678.1:0-14049 GCA_027743785.1 Sinhomidia bicolor | reverse complement strand
ACAAAAAAGGATTGAATATTCACAAAGAAAATTAGTGTATTACATTTTGTCATTTGAACAGGAAGGCTTTTAACAACAATAACATATGTAAAAGGATTATTGGCGTTGGCGGATTTTTGTAGTGAAATATTCTCAATGAATTCCAACTGCATTTAACTCTAGCTAGTTGTGCGGAATAAGTGGACAACTTATACTGCATTGCTATTGAAATGCAGATAATATTTGGTATTTAGGACCGTGAAGCGATTTTTTAAAGAAAATGGAGCATTGATTACAGCCTTTTTTTCATAGTCCTCTCTTTAGTCTGAAAACCTGCAAGAACAACTTCGACCACTTGTAGATTCTAACATGTACGTATATATTGCGCTTTATCCTGTATATTATTAATATTTTGTTTGAATTTTATTGCAAGCCAAACTTGGTTACTTGCTTTTTTTGTTCACAACCAAGCGATCATCTATATAGTGCCACTCTGCTAGTACGGTACCGGTCTTTCATCTTGTTGATAATGATGATGATGATGATGATGATTCTAGGGCTAACCAGCAACAAAATTCATTGTTTTTTTATACTTGTTCTTTTAGTAGGAGTATTATTGATGATGAGCCTGATGGCTTTAAAGAAAATTTTTGTATTGTAGCACGTATCTCTCATCGTTGTCGTCATTTACCTCAGCAGCAGTGATCATTATTATTACTACTATTACCTTGATTTCAATTCGCTATAATATCTTCTAGAGAGACAAGTAAAGCTTCTTTTGCTGCAATACGATTGACTTTTATTGCAAGTTGAAAAAAACGAAATGCAATCAATACACGTTTTATTCCTCTGATATGTGATATGGATTGTAGGTTTGTATTTGTATTGATTATGGTCGCTGCAAAAAAAATATACTATATTGTAAGCTATTTATTTCTCTTGATGCTGCTACAAGTACTATACTCATTGAGAAGAAGAATGATGATAGTGATGATGATGAGTTTTTACTTGCAACAACACAGCTAACAAGGTAGTATGAGTAGTTTAAAGTAAAAATCAAAGTACCATACGTACAATATATAGTAGTAGTAACAGTATTAAAGAATTACTGTTGTTAGTGATAATGGCAATGAAGGCGATACTGAACAAGTTTTGCTGCAAATTACACTATTACTATTACTACTAGTACAACTACTGGTTTCCTTCATGTTACACCACCACACGGTACAGCAGCGTTGTTGTTTAGTGTGAATGAATGCAACAAGATGCAATTCTGCGAGTGAGAAAAGATTTTTATGGATGGATGTCCACACATTGTTGCAAGGGAGTTTTGATTACAATATTGTTGTAAGTGTGCATGCAAGTGTATTGCATTGTGTAGGCATATAAAAATGGGTTTAGTCTGCTGAGGGTGGATATGTACATATAAAAAATATATAAATGTATATATATTATATCTTCTAGTTTGTGTGGATTTTTTTTTCTTTTTTTCTGACGGCTGCTTACAAAGAAGATGTTTTTAGTAGAAAGAAGATGAAAAGAAGGCAGTCTTTGCATTGCCTTTGCGTGTAGGCACTAAAGCTAGATGTGTGTGTGTTTTTACAAAAGCTGCTTCTCAACAATCAACACAAAAATATGCATATCCTGAATGATGAACCGTGTGGTACACTTTTTTCTCTATCTCTATAAGTAACGCTGTGAAGATGATTGCAATGATGTTGATGATGATGATGCATTCGATTTGTTGGCACATGCATAAGCCGAACAGACGTCTCATTGTGTTGTATCATCATGTTATCATCGTCATCATCATCATCATCGTGGTCGTCATTCATACATGTTATTATTACCGAGGTCCGACATGCAAATGCCAAAAGCTACATTTTTACCAGTTAGCCCACTTTTTTTGAGAGAAAAAATTCTTATTATGTGTTCCTCGTAATATTGCTTGCAATAATGCATACAGTTTTCACAGTCAAACAATGAAAAATGTACATATATAGAAAATGAGTAGCTAGCACCATCATCATCACACAGCTAGAGATGCCTAGTGTTTGCGCATGTCTAGAAAAATAATGGCTTAAATAGTAAACCAATGCAGTGTGCGCGTACAGGATTCAGTGAGCTTTTGTTTCCTCACAACAAGCAGCGTTTTTACTCTGTTGGCTTATTTGAAAGACTTTCGTTAGACAGGACAAGAAAAGACCAAGACCTAGTCTGACCAATCTCATAAAATAATAATAGTTATGACTCGAGCTGGCAGGCAAAGACAACCTACCAAACTTCTCATGGTATATTTTTTACGCATGATGAGATGCTGATGATGATCAACATTGTTAACTCTGTAGCTCTTTGGCAGCTTTAAATGATTATAAAAAAATGCTAAATCAGGTAAAGTAAACTAACCACCGTCACTACCATTCTCTGCAGTAAAAAGTTTCAAATGCACAAAAACGACATGGCATGAGCGAGCATAGACAAACATGATGATGATCACCGTGATTTTTTTTGGAAGAACATTATTGTTGATTTGTTTTGTTGTTAGTTAACATCGTCAGGTTATGATGATGATGATCATCATCATATGTGTAGTAAGCTAATATTAAAACCAGAAAATGTAAATCAGCCAGACAGTCAAGTTTACAAAAGAAAAAAAGGTTATCACGAGACTGGCATGTCAGACAGTCATGAATACGTTCTTGATTTTCGACAAATTAGTTGTAATTTTAGCTTATCACAAAAATGGCCATGTTATTGCTGCCGTTGATGATGAGCACTATTGATTTGGCAAATAAAAAGTAAAAATGACCTGCTTGATGTGTACAAGGAAAATTATAGTAGAGAAAGGGAAGATGAGAAAACGTGAATAGGTAAGCCAAGAACAATGATTATTATTATACTATAGTAGACAGTTATGTACAAGCTACTTGTCTGAGAGACAAGTAACTTAAAAAGATTGCACTTTATACTGAAAGAATTATCTGAAAATGTGTGAAAATCGGTTGACATTTATATCATGAGAAAATTTATTTTAAAATAAAACTACGTTGAAACCTGCTATCATCATCATATTTATCATCATTTTCCTTAACGGAGATTTTTACTCAAGATGTGTTCAACAGCAGGAGCAGCAACAACAACGGAAAGTAACATTTTGTGCTTGAGCAAGTTTATTTTAATATTGCACGCTATTGTTGCCTCCAAGTCTTGCAAACAAGTTGGCAAAGAAAATAAGCACTACAATGATGACTGGATCGTCGTCATCATAATAATGTACATTGTGAGCAAGCATAAAAAAAGAAGAAATAAGGAAGGAAGTACGTTATCAACGCCTCACCACCACCACTACCACCGTCAGCGTCATCATTATAAATAAGATGCGGCAAGGCGAGATGCATGTATGTATGTAGCTTTCAAGCAAAAAAGGGGCGCAAACTTGAGCGATATGGCGGAATGAATGAAAATTTTTATTGTAGACGTTTGTTGTATTGTAAAAATGGTTGAGAACTTGAAGACGAGAGTGATCCTCATCATCATCATTGTCGTCATCATCCGCACTTTTATTTGCACTTTTTTATGCATGTTTGTTGTACTATTATAAAGTGTGATTGTGTGAATCTAAAAGATGAGACAGCGCGGCTAAGCTAAAAGCAAAAGGGAAACAAGAAAAAAATATACGACAAACCAAGCAATAAATTAAATTGATCTCAATCTGTTGACTCCTGAAGCATAATGCACCACACCACCAACACCATCGCCTTAGCGTATACACTTATGTACATAAATATACTATTTCTTAATGAAGTTGACTGTAGTAGTGTTTTAAACCATGCTTGTTTGGTTTTACTTCTTTTTTTGTTCAAGTCTACACATTAGACAAAGTGTAGGTTAGAAATAAAATAATAATAATAAAAAGTTAGCAAGTAGGTACATGCACCTGTGCGTTCGTCCAATAATAATGCACACATGTACAACGCGAATACACTGTGCAGCAGACTACGTAGGTATGGTTGATGTACATTGTTTGTATCAAAACCATATCATATCACCACTGAACTTCCTTTTTTTCTATCACGGCCTCATGCAGACAACTGCTTCTTGTAAAGATTAAAACCAGAATCGCACGGAAGAAGAAGACGAAGAAATTTTTTTTTGCCTCCCATCCTCCCTCCCTTCTTTGAAACAAGATGTTTCGATTACCCTTTGGCCATTTTTTCGTTTAATGGGCAACTTTTGCTTGATGAAAAGTACAAGTATTGTAGTATTGGTAGGTACAATACTCTTTTGATTTTGTATAGTTGTATGAGACAAGTTGTCCTAAAAAATTGCTTGCGCACGGGACACAAGCATACGTTGCGTTTCTACTTTACAGAATGGGTAGGTCAGTCAGTCTTTTAATCAATCCACCTACATTTTTCTCTTTGCTTCATCACACATTCTCTGTCATTTTTTATATTTTTCTCAATGTTGCTAGTCACACATATGCATATTTTTGTTTTCTAGGAAAGAAAGAGTAATAAACAGTGTTATATCGTTATCATTGAAATATTTTGCAAAATATTTTCAAACGAAAGGAAACTCGTATACCCATTTTACTAAAAAATTCGCGTTTATCAAGTTAACAGTATTTAATACCAATAAACTTTTAGGATTGTAATAGTAGAAGCAAATTACCAATTTATATAGGCAGGTATACTATATTGCTTTTTGTTTATCTCATCCGAATGCAAAATTTACAGTGAGCAAGCGTGTAAAGTAGGGATGAAAAACGGATATAAGGACGTAATTGTTTAGGGATTAAAATCTACAATAGGTAATCTTGTAAACCTTTTTTTGTTGTTGCAACTGCTGAAGTAAGAGGAAAAGTATATATGAATGATTGCACACAGGTAGATTTTTGCCCTTAATTAAATTCTTCATCAAACTTTTTTTCGCTACATACAACTAGTATATAAAATTGCATGTGTGGGACATCATTTGCATCAATGCGACTAGGCACAATAGGTACTACCACTCGGATTGCAACTTTATTGCAAACTCTTTTGAAATAGTCTGGCAGGTTAAAAGTTGGTGTTTTTTGTATGTGGAGCTTCCTTGTGCAAATAATATTTATGTTTGTCTGCTGCATCAACTTATTATTATACAGTTTAATAGAGTTTACAACATTTGCGTACCTAAAATGCGTAAATTAGCAATGTAATTTTCATTTGTATTTAAACTTTCGCTTGAGTCTACTTAAGCATACAAATGGCCAAACAAACATGCACACACGCGACATAAAGCATGATCTTCTCTTCAAAGTATTTGTTTAATGGCTCATAATAGATAAGCGTACTGACTGCAAAGTTATTTAGTAGACAAAAACTTTGTCACTTTTACAGACCATCAACCAACTAACTATGCCCTCTTATCTCTAGCAAAGAAAACAATCATTGTGTCCTCGCCATTTTGCAAAGGTAGCAAAAATCACACCTGTATAAAATTCAATCACGTCACAGAGATTTTCGAAATTGATTTCTAACGATCACAAAGTCTGCATAATTAACAGTAGAAATAGTTTCTCGTTGATATACAATGTATACATAGGTATTCTTCCAAGCGTCAAGGTGTGTTGATTAAGTAGAGCAATATAAAAAAAATTTCGTTGTCCTTTGCAAGTAAGCATGTTCAGATTTTTTGGCGACTGTGGGATTATTAACCTAGATTTAATTCGCGTGGGAGACATTCCAAATGAAAAATGACTTTGATTATTTCAATTGATTAAAAATATTTTTCCATCGAGTGTAAACACCATGTGGCACTAAAATACAAATTGACAATTGTCGTTGAATGAAACAGTTGTTTTTTTTTGTTGCGCCAACAATGGTGTCTCTCGTACACGATCTTATGTAACCACCAGAGATTCCTTTGTTTCACTCACTCTGTTTGTAAGTTTATTGTATGCACATTAGTTGAATTAGGTGTTCAGATGGACGATAATGAAAGTTTTAGATGATAAGAAGAACAGAGCATATTTTTAATAGATTTATTCGTACAAAAACCGTGGTCGTCCCCTATTATTACATCTGACAGTCCTATTCTGTGTTTGGGAGGTGTCAACATGACACGGGCAGGTCCGTTTCTTTCTCGAACATTTATTTGAAAATAATAAAAACTAATAGTAATAATAATGATAATAACAGCAATAATATACCCCTACACCACCTTCTTACCAGTTGATTGTTAGTAAGTAGAAGAGAGGTTAGCAGACAGAAAAGATGCAGTAATTCATATTATAACTATCTTGCCGCTTCATTGTTGGTTCACCATCAATATTCTAATAATGTAGAAAAAAGAATTATCTTATTAAAGTACGTGTTGAACGATTTCTGAAATGGACAACAACGTGCTGTTGTTCTCCTGTCATTATTATCATTAAAACTTCGTCATCGTAAAGATGTCCATTGTGTCTTCGACAACGAACGAAGGGATAATATTATTTTTTATCATTATAATGTTCATTGCATTTTTTGATGATGACATGCTACAATGAAAGAAGCGGGCGGTGGTACTACAATGTGGTGGTGGTGGTGTGGTGTGATAAAGGCATTTTTAACGTGGTATGCTGACTTGCAGCAAACATTCATATTATTCTTTTGATGAGCGTTGAGAACGACGACGACGATGATGATGATGAAGACACATGAACATTAAGAATGAGTCAACTTGTGCATCTTTTACGTGTACACTTATGATGATGATGATGATGACGAGGTGAAGTTGTTATTTTTATTATTGCGATTATTAATGTAATTTGTCGCAGCTGTTCTTGTTTGTTATTAATCTCAGCTTTAAGAAGAATAGGTTGTTGTCTGTTGTATTATAGTGGTGGCTGGCGGCTTGGAGGAGTGTGTGTATCTAAAAAGAGGGTCTGCTGCTATGCTGCTGTCTACCGCCAAGATGATGGCGTTGGCGGTGGTAATATGATTGTGGGAATATTTCGTGTGTTACAGTTAGTTATGTATAAAAAAAGAAGAGGTGGCAAGTAAAAAAAAAGTATGGGGAAACCGACTTCATTGTCAAGACTGATTACTGGTGTTGCTGGCTTGATGCGAGAGGATCTCTGTTCTTGTGCTTTTGAAAAAAAGATTCATGTTGTCATTTTGAGCATAAATCTACACATTACACGAACAAATAAAAATGTGTACACTTGCAGGAGTATATAAGTACTTACGTGACATTTCTGTCTTGAATTAATTGATGGCTTCAGGCAAATCACATACATTCATACTTGCATACAATACTCAATAGAATACTTATACCACCGCACGCAAAGGGATTTCAAACAGTTGTCTGCAAAAATTGTTTGAATCGTTTAACAATACTACAATTGTGTGAGTACATTAGATATATACCTACATACACAACAACCGAAACCCGAAGTAGTGGGTATGCAGTATGCACGCACAGTGCAAAAAGTAATATATTATTGCGGCAATGACAATGCACACAGTTGTCGCTGTATTGAGGTGGTGGTAGTAAAGCAAAGTGCAACAATACCAATATTAGATATAATTTATTATTATTAACTAAACTATTTTTATATTAACTATATGTTTTTTTCTATTTTGTTGCAGTATCTGTGAATTTTATTGATCTTTTTTTTCCTTACAGAAATTACAATAATTGAGCTGTACGGTTTCAGTTTCAATTGTTCTATATTTACTTCTTTTGCATGCCGCATTCATCTCCTTATTATTATTATTACTATTCATTGCTTGTGCTTGATTGACATGTGTCTCGGATACATTTTGAAATTTTTGCACATATATATTTATACATGTCGCTTTTACTTGCTTTGCGGCTTTTTCTTCTATTATAGCAATTATCCCTGTACTTACTTTTCCCTGTTGATATGCACGTTGAATACATATACATACCTACGTACATAATATTTTGCTTACTTAGGTTCACGCATAGTTTACTTTTATTGAATGTTCTTTAATCGCTAATAGTTTGTATTATTTTATTGACATGACCGCACTATACATACATGTTCGCTGTTAACCTTAAAGTTTCCCTTTTAAGTAGAGAAATGTGTGAAGGATTTTTTTGTGTTCAAAAAATAACTTTGTCGTACGGTGCTGGCTGATTATATATATATACACACGTACATATCATTTCATGTGACACCATTTTGAATTCCTTTTAGAAATTCACAGTACTTATTTTTTGCCTGCTGATTTGACACTTGTAAGAAGTAAAAAAATCTTCATATAAATTTACTACGTGACTGTAATCCGGAGAGTTGAATATTAAATAAAAATGAAAAGTTTATCTTCGGCAAAGATGCGACAATATAAAAAAAATATATAAATATACTCTTGTAACCACAACCGTTAGGTATAACAGTAATTGGAATAATATTTGGGAATAGTTTAGAAAACAAATTTTGTCTCTGCTTTATCATTATANCCACAACCGTTAGGTATAACAGTAATTGGAATAATATTTGGGAATAGTTTAGAAAACAAATTTTGTCTCTGCTTTATCATTATATTGCAATAAAATCTACACACACACACACATAGACATCGCGACAAAGTGAAAGGATCTCGCGAGTTTTTAAGATGCTAACTGTTACGAAAATGGTTAATTTCATGATGCGGAGGATGACGAAATTTTGTGCAGATGCAAATATAAAAGTAGACAGTAAAATTTTTATCATCATCAGCAGCAGCAGCGAAACACACAGACATAAAGACATACAGTTTGGAGAGGTGGTGTCTAAGGTTGAATACTACACGCTTGATAATGAGTAAATTATACATTTACTCTACGAAAAATCGTTATTCAATTTATTTTTAAAGTCAATAGAAAATTGAGCATGTCGACTTGAACGAGAACATAATGACTGGGTGACAAGACAAGCATCCGTAATTAAAATAAGAAGGAATGAAAACGCAATAATAATATGCAACACGGCTACAATTCATGAATAGTTTACATGCTCTGCACTCTGTCAAGTCGTCATCTTAGATTATCTTTATCAACCCGTCTCTTTGGCTGTCCGTTATACCTATGTACTATTTTTTTATCGTTTCACCTAACCAGATTATACTCGCCTTTTCCTTTTTAAGCAAAACCACTAGATACTCATAATATTATTGTCTCTAATGCAGTCTCTCTGCACTCCCCGTTCAAATACAATAATAAATAATCATACTAATAACAGTAATAGCGTTAAAAAGCCAACCTTATTTTTTCCCATTGCGCAATACTCTATTTATTTAATTCCCAACGACTTTGCCCAGGAACACCAGAGAGTATATATATACGCAACTGAACACGTACGCATTCAGAGAGTAATTTTGAAACGTCCTTTATTATTATTATCATCACTATTTTATTATTATTAGTACGATGATGAACGAAAGAGCACGACAAAAGCCACACATTTCTCGAATGCGAGATATTTTTTGAGTGCTGACCAAAAAAAGGAAAGTTTTTTTTTGTATAAATACACGCAGCTAAATAATATGGAATGTTTGGGATTACTTCGTGATTATTTCGTTATATATATTTTTGTAGACGTCCCAAAGCATAACACCAGCAACAATGGGATGAGCACGTTGCTGCTATTATTACGTTATATCTTTGGTGGCTCCTCGTTTGGTGTATTTTTCTAGTTTGTCTTATTGTGTCAGTAAAACTTGAAGCTCTGCCTACCTGTCCTGTTGAATGAGATTATAACGTAATAATTGTAAGTAACCATAAAATGGCATATTTGTTTACAGGATGACGCTATGAGCCACGACAAAAGACAACGATGATGGTGATGATGATGATAATAAGGGTGCTTTATAAAGAGCACGCAAGCTTCAAGTGTCATTCATTATAGCTTGTAGCCATCTGATTATGATGATGGTGATTATTAACGAACGTTAAATTACCGTTTTCGCAATTTTTTGCAACACAAAAACAGTTGAAAATTACTGCGGTGACGATGTTATTGCTATTGCTGTTGCTGATGAGATGAGCATTTATGAGTACGCAGTACGTTCAAAATGCAAAACTATTCGTTTAAAGAAAATTACATTTTGCCAAGCGCCGCTTTTATGCTTTATAAAGCGCACCCTGGAAGCGAATACAATTTATACCAATAATCGGAAGTGCAGTTACATGTATTTTATTAGGTAGTAGTACAACATAATGTGCAAAAACGCCTACGATGATCGGACAATGCAGAAAATTATATGCATTTATTATTTGCAAATGACAGCAGCATATACGACTAGTCCGCTACAGAAGAATACAGTAAAATTGATTAGCGCCTTATCTCAATAATTCCGTTGTCTTTTTTTGCAAATATACTAGACTATACTGCTTGCTGCGTGTACATTAATTTACATTTTTTGATGTCTGTCTATATATTGACGGAATACACATATAATTGTACTCAGTTGTTTTTTACAACAATAATTATCACGATAGCACTAGACTTGTGTGTACATTAATTTACATTTTTTGATGTCTGTCTATATATTGACGGAATACACATATAATTGTACTCAGTTGTTTTTTACAACAATAATTATCACGATAGCATTAGACTTGTGTTTATATATTATGCAAGCTGTAAATATACGTCAGTCGTCACTCGACGTCACTGTCAGTCATCAGGCATCAACACTCTTTTTTTGTTTCATAGTACCTATCTAGAGCATTTAAATAAAAAAAAGTTACGGTAAATCGTAAAGATGAATGAAACGGTAGTGAGCAGATTTATTTCTGCTTGGGTTTTGAGCATGAGATGAAAAACAATCTCTGTGTACAAATTTTAAAAAAACAAACGCATATAGCTTACAGTCTGCTGACAAGATGAGAATGTATTAATTTCAACTGCAGCAGCAGTAATGTTTATCAATTAAATACATGAAAATCCATCCACTCCCTTTTGCACAGCACTTTGGGTAAGTCGAAAAAACGCACCTCTATTTGCTTAACGATGTATAATCCCAAATCGCAATTTCTTTGCTCTTTTCTTTGCATTTTTCATGCCATTTTAAAATACTCTTTTCACGTACACTTACAGCATTGCATGCTAAATGACTGTGACATAGGAATTGTTTTGGGTTGTCATTGTCAAGCCCAGTGTGACGAGAAACGGTGAATGTTTGTTTTTTAAAGGAAGAAACGTGCAGAAATGCTGTCACAATCTTTAGTAATCCTAAATATTTTCCTCTCTGTTATGTTGGTATGCGTTTGTTTATATGTCTGTGCATCTAATGTATACATAGACTTGTGAAAATTTATGCTAAATCAATGACACACTGCTGCTGCTTGTTTAGAAAGCAAACATTTAAAAAAACATTTTATCGCTGATAACTTCCCTTATAGGTATATCAACTCTCTGGAAGGGAGATTCCACTTTTCCCAAAGAAATTATTTTTATTACTCTTGTCCTTCCGCTTTTCTAATCATGTGTGGCATTGTTGCATTCGAAGGACAGGTTCAAGACCGTAGGAGCTAAGGCTGCTGCTGTCCAAAGTTAAAAAGAGAGAATAAAAAATATTGGTCTGGTTGTCTTCGTCCTTGCAAGCTTACTTGATTTCTTTCTTGGTATACCATTTAATTCAATATTTACCAAAGTACACTCAATTAAAAAAATACACTACATATTATTATATACTTTTTTAACTTGATTATCCTGTACTGTACCTTTTCTTGAATGAAAAATACTGGTTTTTCTCCTCTTGATTGTCTTTTTCTTTTTTTATATATCCCTTACTCCCATTCATCCGTCGCCCGTTGCTTCATTGTTCATTCATTGAGTGGTGACAATGACAATATCAAGAAAATATAAAGAAGACTTGAGACAAAAAATATGCAAAAAATATAAATTGTGCTAAGAAAAAATCTTTATTTTTCTCTTCGTCTGGCAGGTTGACAACATCTTTTTATTATGCCATGTGTATAATAATGATAGATTGTTTTGTAGTCCTTGATTTGATTATTATGCTGATAAAATCTTGAAAAGGATTGATTATGATAATTTTTTTTACTAAAAGTTCAAAAGTTATCTTGAAAAGTTAATCTTATTAAGTAAAATGTGATTAAATCTTACTGAATCTGCAAAAAAAGATGAGGCAAAGTTGATGTTATGAATTTGAAACAGATGCAGACTCTATCATCATCATGTAGACCAACCTGTTGAGTTGTAGATAAGAGGGTGATACTCATGATGATGAAAGCAGACAGCGTACGTATGTACACTTATTTTTTTTATAAGAAGGTTACCCATTACAGCGTATTTGGTAAATTACTGTGACAAATAATGTGTTCAAAGTTTTGCCAACATGTAACGGAATGAATTATGGAGTATATTTTTCACGCCAAGAAAGAAGAGGAGCGACCATTTGTAAAAGTGATAATTATTATTGTGATTGTTTTTCTAGCATGGTGTTTATTATGAAGAAATCGTTATTTTTTTCGTAGACTTTCACAGAAACCGTTAGGCAACCCAGCAAAACTGTAGTGGTGTATTTTAATGTTCACTCTACTTTAAATATTTTTATTTATGGCGAATTTAGGTGAACCAATATTTCTTGCTCTGCAATCACATCGCATTGCAATATAATCTCTCCAAACTAACACCACCACTCTTTACGTATGCATGTACATTGTCTCTGTCCCATGCCTAACACGGCATAAAAATTCATTTTAAAAAGTTTATGGAAATTCACAGCAGGAAGAATCTCCAAATTCGGAATATACGCTGTCAAACATGTCATAAGTAATGTTACAATTTACCATAACTTTACTATGAATCGGTGCTTCTTGGATTGTATATTTTTTTCGTAAATGTAACGTTACAGCTTCGGTAAATTGAAGAAAAAAAAATAAACACCTGTCAGTGCTATTATATATTTTTTAGCATTTTTATCACTGAAAATATTAATTTTAAATATTTACAAGTTATATTTAATGGTCACGATGATGTTGCAACAATTTTTTGGTTATTTCTGCTGCTCTAAAATATTCTGTCGATTTTTATTGAAAACTTGTTCATTTTTTATAAATTGATCTGTTTATTGTGTTTATTAGCAAGTGACAGGTAGTAGTAGTTGTTGCTGTAGCACATGGGAACTCTAATGAAAGAAACCAGGAAACTCGCATAATTTATTACAAACCGTATTTGGCTCTGACACAGTAACTCATGACTCTAAAGGTCAAAAAAACGTGTGATGTGTACATATTCTCTTCTTTTTCTTTCTTTCTGTTTATAATACTGCTTTTACTTGACCATTTAAAAGTTATTCATTCTAACTCACTTTTTTTCTTCTTGGATTACAATATCAAGTAACCACTAATTTTTTTTCAAATATGTGAATGAGCCATTAGAAAGGAATTTCGTTTTTCATTGTTGTCTTTGGCTGCAGCAACAATCTCTCTGCAATCAGGCATGTTAATAAGGTTAAGTAGGCTTGTGGTGGGTGGAATAATGGACTTTAAATGCAAGAAAAACTATCATTTTTATCCTCATTCCATTGCACGATAGAAAGATGATGACATGCCAAGCTTGTTTGCTTGATGTCGTTACGAACATCATTAAACTAACGCAGTTAAACGAAATGATAAATAAAAAGGTTTACAGCAAAAAAAGGAAAATAATGTCCATCATCAAAAAGATTTCAACAAGACAGATAGAGATTTGATAGTCGCATATTATTATTATTATTATACTGCCTGCCTACAGACAAATAGATAGCTTAAATCCAAGCGAAGGAATGCACTTAATTGTCTACTATCTTTTTTTGTCATTTTTTTCGTCCCGTTCTCTCAACAATGCTTACTCTCTTCAGACGACAAAAATCATTTCACAATCATTAAAAATACATTTTAAAAAGTTTTACAACAACAACTGATGACAACGATGGAGAAGGGAACCATTGTTTAAAAATGAGCCATATAATAAATTCGTCTTGCATTTGGGTAAACAACAAGACAATTCTGCTTGGGGGACTTGAAATTTACTTTTCAATATTACTGCCCTAGGAAAAAAAGTGACGAAAAGCGTACATATCTTTA
>JAHZMT010000677.1:4198-33285 GCA_027743785.1 Sinhomidia bicolor | reverse complement strand
ATCTGCATAAAGTCATGTGGTGTGACTTTTCTCTCCATATTAGTCCATATCTCAAAAGCAGGCATTTGGCTAAAAAGTTTTATAATCATTTTACAAAATCGGGTAAGCATAATAATAGCGAAAATCGAAATAACAAGTTAATAATGATTGACTTTCACCAATGCTGCCCTTGCTCTGCTTAAAAAATGCTAAAAATTAGAATAAAAAACGCATGCAAAATAAATAGGTATTTTTTACCTCCTTAAAATTTAGGTTTAACCTCGACTTTCTCTTACGCTCTGCTAGCACATTAAGTACAAATTCTTTTTGTATAACTCAAAGAGAAACATATATGGTTTTTTTAGATGGTCGGACAGATGAGGAGAATGACAGCAAATGAGCTTACCTCAAAGACTACGCGTATGGTTGTCCCGGTCTAAAAATAAGCTTGGCGGATCGATGGATGTATACGGAAGTTTTCCTAGAAAAATAATTCGTGAACATGGGAGTGTGTAAGTACGACTTCATCTATGGAACAGTTTCCTCGCATGGACTGATAAGCTAGCGTGATGGCGTAGCCAACTTTAACCATAACATTTTGGATGTCGTGCACAGAATATTGAAGAAAGACAGCAACTTTTTTATGTTGAATCTGCTGTATTAGCAGTACACACATTCTCACATTCTCTGGATCGGATTGGACACATCACCAACAACATTACATTTATATGTTTATATATATATATATATTCTATTTTTTCCTGAAGACGAGAAGTTGCAAACAACGATGCTCAATGAGAAGAATGCCGTACGCTTCTTATTAAAACGGTGGTGATATAATGTGTCTCGTGCCATGCTTCAGTATACATTTCATTCGATGAGTGAAAGAAGAGAGAAAGTCTCAGAATTCCAATTTATTATGGTATTTACCTCTTCATTCATTCATTCATTCATAATAACATACACAAAAGCATTACTTTCCGCTTTGCACGCATTTCCAATTAATATGCGCATAGTGAGGAATGTACTTAGGTATTCAAGTTTTAATTACAAAAATCGATTAAGCCCAGTTTATGATATAAGACTACGTGTACATTGAGGTATGTATATTTTTTAATGTTCGTTTCTGGGTCATGTGTCACAATGTGTTTCATACAATATAATATAAAAAAGTAGCCCACAAAAAACTTTGTCGTCGAAAATATTGATGAAAAATATTTTCATTTATTATTTATCCATATTTTAACCTACTGCGGGTTTTATCATTTATTGCTACATTTACCTGTATACATGTTGTTGTGCTTCCAAGTTTTGGAAAGCGTATTAAAAATTTGATTAATAGATTTCAGTGGGTTTTCGTAGCAAGGGATTTTGATGTGGATTTTATTCGATTACACAAACATAATCGAATCGTAATCAATCAATAGAATTCATAAAGTTGTTGAGAAATTTTTATCAATATAATATAATAATTGAAATGTGTAGAAAATAAATTCCTGTTCGTTTGCCTGTTAATAGAAAAATCTTCCCAAGGTTGTTTCTTTTATATTTTAAATCAAGTTAGACATATGTATTTATATGCACACACATATATTCCATTCTACATAATAATAATATATAATATAATATCAAGAAGAAACTTTATATTTCTTGTATGCAATTTTCTAAAAGCTTTTCGCATGAGAATAAATGGAACTTTTCCTTGGAAAAAAATCTAGATAGTGTTCTTTTCCAAAATAAATTGAAAACCTGGGTATTATGTGCGGCTTTTTGATAATATGCTTTTTTGTGCATGCCGTTGCTTTCACTTCTTGCTGCACGTCGATTTTATTCTTTGGTGAAAGCAACAAGCTTGTACTGCTATGCTTTTACAGCAAAGGATAGGAATATTGTGGATCTGCACAAAAATGATATGAATATAACAAGTAACATTGAATATATAAAAATAGTATGTCCGCCTCTATTTCTGGTATAATGCATTTTATATCTTTCAGAGATATACGTCAAGCGAGATGCTATATAAGACTATTTCCATGTTGGATAGGTTTAAAGTGTCAAAGGAGAGAAAGCAACTTTCCCTTTATTCCCTCTCCTACGAGCACAACTATAAACACTCTTTCTCGTCAAATACCGGAATCAAGTATACTGGGAATTTGGAAAGAATCCCGTTGTTGTTCATTTTCATGAAATAATGTAGCAAAAAATATATAGTAGCGTGGTAAACATATTTGTTTTGTAGAACGTATAGTATATTTCTACAAACATGTTTTATACGCTACAGCAAGATAAGAGGAACATTAAGAGTAAGTGAAGGTGGAGAATTGATTGAAAATATTTAGTAATAATAATTATTATTGTTATTACTTTCTAATTAGTATATTGCTTGCCAAACTTGAAGATTTCATCTTTACTCTATTTCTGTGAGCTTTGTGTACCTGAACCTACGCATATTTTTCAGTTTTTTTTCGCCGATACTACTTTCTCCACCTTGAACCTTAATATACTAAAATAGTATTTGTATACGTGCAGCAGGGAGTGCTTCAAAGTAAATATAAACATGACAATGGTTTTGTGTGTTCACGTGCTAACAACAACTATTATTCCCACTTAAATTCCATTCTCCCCATTCTCCCCATTATTACCTACTACTTGTATTATTATCATTTGGTAAAGAAAGTCTAGCCAGCCCAACCAAAACTGGACAACGACAGACTTTTGAAACGGATTCCTATGGGAGGTATTCTCTTCCGGAGAATATTAATTAAGCTGTCACATTGAATTTACGGTAAGTCGCGACTGAAGAGTAACATGTTATTATTATTTATATTATATGTGTCCTTCAAAGTACATTGCTTTGAACTGCAATTAAATTTACGTTGATCTAAAAGTAACATTATTTGACAGTTCTAAACAAGTGACATACATATTATCATTACTACGCTTAGGTAATACTGTGTGGTGGTGGTGGTGGGTGAGTAATGTGAAAGAGGTTGTGCTATGCTCGAATATATATATATATATATTTATATATAGGTAACTTTATTGTGTATTAATTCCAGTCGAGCGCTTCACCAATGGACATTTCAGTTACGAGTCCCAGATTTTCACGTGTAAACTCATCCGACTCCACCGTTTCCAATAATTGCGAAGTTGCGATCGATTATAGCAAGTCGTCCAGTAGGATGTTGCCTGAAGGTTAGAACAAAGCTAGGTCTACCTACATTCGCCTACCGTATGCCTATAGCATATATATCAGTTAATCGATATTAAATAATAATACAATACTGTGAGAAACAAGAACCTAAGTATTTACAATATACATATATCATGTATGTAACATATTTAATATTCTATATTTTATTTACAGCGGATTTGACGTTTGCTTGATATTTCACAGGTCGAGTGCCAATCTCCAGTTCTTCGTCGTCGTCTTACCGTGTACCTACCAAAGGAATGAGAAAAGCATATCCAGAGGATCAATTTGCAACACGTAACTCTAATCAAATTCAAAATACGCCTCCGCCTAGAGTAGCATCATCGGATTATATCAAAATGGACGAATCCTACACGACAGTTCCTTACTCAACAATTGCCAATAATGACCACGAGCACAGTCCAGCGTCCTATTACTCATCGCCTCAATTACCCCCTCCTTACAATACCAACGATCATCACAGATTCAACTTTAACTATGAAACAGGTACCAATGAGGAAGTGAAAGAGTATCAATGTTTAAAGTGCGGAATAATCTTCTCACGCGAGTCGGACCTTCACATTCACTACACTCAAGATCACGGATACGGCCAAAATGGAGGTGGCAGTAGTGCAAGTAGTACGAGCAGTGCAAGTGGTAACCTCTCCTCGAACAGAGTACATCGAACCACACACCAAGAAATGTTCTGTGACAAATGTCAACTGCGATTTCACTGCCTGCTTTCCTTCAGGGTTCACCAGCACGAGCACGTGCTACCCAACGTCCAGCCTCATTACCCAATGTCAAATTCTCACCTGTTATCTTTAAGCTACACATGCGAAATTTGTGGTGCCAATTTCATGTCAAGAGAAAGTCTCACTGATCATGCAAACGCTCATTTGTACGAGCACGTCTGCTCAGAGTCTACCTGCGGTGAAAGCGATAGCACCACTACAAATTCATCAGAAGGGTTTTATACACCGCACCCCTACCACCAGCAAAGTGGTTACATGGAGCACCACAACGTCAACTCTGAAAACACTGAAAGTTCATCTCGTCACATGACTCATCATCATCAACAGCAGCACAATATTCCTCCTCATCATTTTGAAGCCAAGGCTGATGAAAACTATATTGTAAATCAGGGACCAAATGCCTACTCTCCTGAATACTCGTCATCGTCGTATCATCATGAAATCTCGCCACCTGTTCCAAGCTCAAAAACCTCGTCGGGAATTTACGAGCCGCTTATTGTAATGGACAATGGAAAACGTCGTTTTAAATGTGTGGTATGTAACAAATTTCTCTCGTCAAGAATTGCCCACGAAGAGCACACAAGGGGCAAGCACACTGGGGACAAACCATACAGCTGTAGTTTTTGTGGAAAACGGTTTGCTGTTTGGAACACTTACAAGCATCACATGAGTACCCACAAGGGCGGAATCACACCACTTCAAAAGTGTAGCTTGTGTGAAAAGAGATTTAAAACTGTGGATTGCCTCAGAACGCACATGCAAAGGGAGCATAACTACCAGGGCGGAGAAGAAGGGATAAGTGGTGTAGAAGGGAATAATGATGCGAATGCCAAGTGTCCGTACATTTGTCAACTGTGCGGAAAGGGATTCTTGAGAAAAATGTGGAGGACAAGGCATTATCTTTCTCATGCAGGCCAAAATTGTTTCCGGTGTGAGCTTTGTAGCTGTATTTTACCTGATGAACAGAGCTATCGTATGCACCATGAGTCGCATAAGGTATCGAATTAAAAAAAAAGAAAATGCAAACTGAGAGTACTATAGAGTGACCATAAGAAAAAAAAATGAAAAAATTAAAATAAATGATCATAATACTCTAGAACTGAATACGATTTAAGTAAAACTTGCATTCAATCCAATTACTATTATTGTTATTATTGATATAACTCTACATTTTTCCGACTGCAAAATATTCATACATATTATTATTATACTTTTATTTTACCCACTACTATTTTGGTAGTAATAAATTAGGTTAAATGCTGCAAAATTAGTTAAAATGATAGGGTATATATAAGCCTAGCAAATATGTAATATCATCAACAATTCCTGAACAACAACATACACTTTGTGTCAATTTAGATTACATTAAGATAATAATACGCCATGCGCATACGTGATGCTATACTATTATTAAATAATAATTATTATATATCGTTGACTCACACAAAATTGTTACAATGCAACTCACGACATAGACATAAAAAAAGAGAAAAAAATAATGCATACACACAAACATAATACAAAAATTACTCTTAATGAATACAATTTAGCCCTAATTGCTGTTGTACTGAACTAACTATTACTACCACAATCAATTACATTGTATCATCATACTTTACTTTGTAAGTATCTGAAATATAATTGGAAATATTGGAATCAATAAAAAAAAAGATTACCTTTTACCTGAATTGCCTTACAAATGCCATCATTATTATTGTTCACGTATTCATTTTAAAGCTTTTAATGTTTTATGCTCAACAAGAACTTTTTCTTTATCAGATTTTGGTCACAAAATTAATACTTGCGTGTTTTGACATTTCTGCAGCAATAAAATGGTAGTGTGTACATATAATAATGCGAAACTTTATAAATGCATACAAGTACACTTGTTGTTTTTATTTCAGCCGTTACTGCAAGTGGAGTTTTGCTTTTGTTCTCCAAGTCAGTTTTCTCCTTCTGTTTCTATGTTTTAAAGCCGGAACATGTGCGGTGCATGCCCATTAGAAGATAGTGGTGAGCAGTTGATTAATGGAGTGTTGGTGGTAACTAGTAGCACGCTCAACAGGCGCAGTCTCTCTCTCACTCACATCGTCCCCATCGTATATATTTCTACTCCGAAGTATCCCGGAGGTTGGTCTCCACCATAGTTTTCACATGTTGGTTGATGGGGAAAAGTGGAGAGAAAGTGTATGCCATGAACGACTATAATGAGCAAGTAGATTTCTGTTTCATGATGATAATGATGATATTTGTGCATGGTGTGCAGTGCACTATACATTTCTCACACGAAAATAATGTTCTATTTCTGGCCTAGATATAGTATACATATATTCAGGAAAGCAATATGACACTAAGAAAACAAGTTCTATATAACGAGCAGAGAGAGAAAGAGTCTGATCTATGCATAATACAAGTGCATTAACAATTAAGGTAAGTTGAAGAGACCATATTCAATATTTGACCGAGATGGGGCTCATGAGAGGAAAAGAATTAGTTGTAACTTTCTGGTGAAAAAATTATATTATACAACGATGGACCTTTCACTCGGTAACATGGAAAGTTCTATGGAGTCACCGGAAGAAGAGGATGGAGAAAAGAAATCAGATGACATTGATTTACGATCATCAGCTGTCACCTCTCACACGGAGGCAGTGAAAGCACTTAGAAAGTATTTACTACGAAAAATGTCCAGTGAAGGTAAGGGAACATCATAGGGAGGGAGCATGCTAATAAGGATGAAGAAAGCATACATTTTTTACTTTCAAAGATGTTTGTATTAACACATTTTATTTAAAACAGAGAGCTCTGGTGACAAGGAACTAGAATGTACGCCAGGAAAAGTTATATCAGTAGCTGAGACAAATGGGTCCAAATTGTACTGCTCACTGGTACAAAAGCCAGCAGGTATTCTTTTTTATACCAAATCAATTTTCTTTCTTTCTTTTTCTACTTTGTTATTCTATCCTGACAAGAATAATATTGGCATACTTTGTGCCTTTTGCAAGTGGTAACAGACGATGCTAACCAACAGGGTAATAAGAGATGTCTCACAAAGCACAAAAGTTTAGACTTAAACGA
This sequence comes from Sinhomidia bicolor, assembly GCA_027743785.1. Lineage (NCBI taxonomy): Eukaryota > Metazoa > Arthropoda > Collembola > Entomobryomorpha > Entomobryidae > Sinhomidia > Sinhomidia bicolor. The sequence continues at coordinate 26,280 of JAHZMT010000677.1, read as the reverse complement.
TAGCACAACGACGACGACAACGACGACGTACTCATCTGAAGGATCACGGTACCTCCGAACAGATCTCTGCATTCCAGTACTTTGGAGCAAATGTAGTTTTTGTGATGAATTTTTCGAAAACGAGGAGCACCTGCGGAAGCACCTACGAGATTCGCATTTTCAGTATTTTCTCAATTACATACAGATGAGACCTCTCACATCAACCAAAAGTCTGAGTGATTTGCCATTTAGCAGTTCGCTACAAATATCAGACTCACCAGCCAAATCTGAAAGTAGTGATCAATCATATTATGGAACCAAAAATAATCATCATAAAAAATCTGTGAAATGTCAGGTTTGTCACAAGATTTTCACAACAAAATGGAATTGCAAGCAGCACTTGAAATGCCATTCAAAAGAGAGTAGCAGCAACACAGCAATGTTGATGGAAACCGATTCTTCGTCAACTAATGAGCAATCTCCGTCATCAAATTTTTAATGTCCACAACAAACTGTATTATCGGAAACGAAAGAGTATTTATTATTATTAAGTAAAACGCAACTTGAAAGAAAATATTTTACAGTGGTTATATGCTTTAACGGTTTGTTATTACTATAAAGTACTATTACATATTATGAATCAAGAAAACCAAACACATGTATACATTTAAAATAACTTTATGATATGAGGAAATTGGAAAATTATTTCTTAAAATAAAACAGTTGCGTTCCTTGCAAAATATTTTTCATTCACATGTCACATTGTAAATTGACACTGTTCATTTATATCACCTCCTTCAATGGTATTATCAATGCGATCCTCATTCACGGGAATTACTTCCCAGACAAATCCTTTCATATCTCCTTGGAATATGGGCATCCGACTGAGTGACAAACGGGTACCTTTTTTGGAATATTCACCAGTGTAAAAGTAGCTAATTTTTCTAAAAATCTTTTCCCGTACTCCAATCCTGATAAGATTCTTGTCAGAGCTTGCGCCAGGTACCAAAGCTGGCAAAAACTGTGAATGCATATCATTCGCGTAGTAAGGTTTAAATGTGGTATTTCCTTTCAGAAATGATGTTGGTGGTCTTTGGCCAAAGATGAAGAATAAATCCTTATTCATATTTTTAATATAAAAACCTAAAGATAACTCTGTGGTGTTATCGGGACCTACAAATTGCCAATGAGATGTAGTATCATTCTTCAGCCCCTCCACCTTTGATGATGGAATGTAATCAACAAAAACTTGCGATTTGATGTTTTGGTAGCAAGCAGAACGATTGTCGCAATCAAAATTGTCTTTATCCGCAATAAAGTAACCTCGATTGTCAACATTTTTTAGCATTACCGGACCAGCCAAAATTTCCTGAACAACTGAAGGAATTTTACCATAAAGTTCATTTTTCGTGCCACAAATTGATTTGACTTGATGGGCAAGCGCAAACACTTCTTGACCGCTGTGTAACTCTCTGTGCTGTTCCAGTTCTTTGTAAAGCATGGGGAAACCCATGTACAACTTATTGCTGATAAGAAAGTCGAGCACGTAATAAAAGTTGTCGGAATTTCCTAAATATGCATTTTCTACCAAAGATTTAAGATAGTCTTTTAACAGTGACTGATCTAAATAGCTAACAACTTCTTTCCAGTAAGCAGAAGCTTTCTCTTGGTTATTCATCAACACATTTGCAATAGCCTTGTCCAACTTTTGATCAGCAATATTTCGCTTCACCTACAAAAACATTAATAATTGAAAATTTTTTTCGAGTTAAAATTTGTCTAATTTCTAATAACTCATACATAGGTACTTTAAAAATATAAATTTAAAAAATCATACCACAGTGTTTTCAAGCATAAGGATATTCTTGGACAAATCGGCAACCTCATCTCGTAATTCGTTAACTTGAGTTTCTAAATCTTCGATCCTTACTTCCCTGTAAAATCCCAAATATTATTGAGTTGTGAACAGCAAAGCCTTTAAAACACAATTTAAAATTTATCACACAAATTAGTTCTTACACATCTCCGTTTGAAAATGCCAGAAGGTGGCACAAAATCACCAATACTAAAATTCTGAAAGCCATTTAAAGAGGTTTTCAGATTTTCATAAATTTTGATGATGAATACAATTTCCTATTCTGTTAAAAATATTTGGTAAGCATTAAAGTAGAAAAGTTTGTTTAATTTCCAGTGTATGTGTAATATTATATGATCTTGCTATAGACATTCCAAATTGAAAAGTAAATTGTTCAGGCAATGATCTGTCTGTACCTTCTGAAATGTAATATAATTTGATCTTGAAATAAAACCTTGTTTGATGAAGATTTTTACTCTTAAAAAACGTATTATTGCTTATCTTATTGTATCAACAAACCAGTTGATTTTAAATGCGAATATGTAAATATTTAATTACCTTTTTCATGATCATCAAAATATTAATAGGTACATGACACACATAATGTATAATAGAAACAGTGTTTCATTGAAAATATATTAATTACGATGATGAAACAATTTAAACTTAGGTTTGCTTTCAAACTTATATACCTACTTTACTTTTAATGACTTGACATCTGACATTAAACAACAAATAGTACTTTTTCATTAATTTTTTATGATTGATATCATTTTACTATTTGTGCGTGGTCGCCCATTTTTCCAAATTATTTAAAAATAGCAATTGGACCTTCATCTCAATAATTCTCTTCATTTAATGCTCTTTATGAACACATTTTTTAATAAAAGCAGAAGGACATTACATAAAACCAGTCATTTCAGAGACATAAAATTTATTCAGTTTCAACAGTAAATTTTTTATGTATTTTTACATATTTCATAATATATATCACACTATAACAATAACTCTTGTTAGTTAACTATACTATAACTAACAGTCAGTTAAATACAGCAAGAAGGCAAGGTACTGAATATTACTGTATATTTTATTACGTTTCATTCTGCAATCTTTGCTTATTATTGCTTTTAAAATTACGTGTTATTATTGCATTAAATCAAAATCAAAGGCACGACATTCAAAAAATCTCTTTAATAAATTTGATTTTTACAATCAATAAATGGCCCTCAACGCCAAACTAACTATTCAGCATACTCTACATCTACCCCTTTGCAAACAGTTGGAGTAACCATTGTAAGCAGAGTTGGTTTTATGCTGAGATCCCGTAAGGCCTTATCACCAATCTATATATAGGAAGAAAAATAACATTTTTCTTAACTGTATGTACTTTAAGCGTCTGTTATTTAGTATGGTTAAAATGACTTGAATAATGACAATATTTTTTCTAATAAAAGTTTTACCTTGGTCCTAGTCAGCAGTAAGCTGCTAAGTGAAGGAACATCCATAAAACCTTGGTATACCGAAGAGTCTGTGATATTCTCATATCGTCGGAATGTTAACGTAAATTTCCATAATTCTTTAGTCAAAGAAAGAACATTAATTAATGTTAAAATTATATGGCACATTTAGGTAAACTTTGATAATGTACCTATAGTGGAAAATAAATGCGGTAAAATAACTTTACTTTTCAGATCTCCAATATACGGAAATTCCCTCTGTGACTCAACATGCCAAGGGGAATTATCAGTGAGCCAACGTGGATTACCCGTGATGCCGACGTCACTCAAATGCCTGTCAAAGACAGTAATTTCTTCGAGATTTTTTAACTCGCTAAAAACGACTCTAATAACTTCATCAGTTAAGGCCATCATCAAAACTCTCAAGTTTTTGAACCAGTTGCACAACAAAGTTGCTGCTGGTGGTGAAGTAAAAGTGTATCCGAAACTTATTTCGTGCAATTCTTTATTCGAAAAACTTTTGAGTGCAGCACTTTTTTGAATGACGTCGACAATGGAAGCTTCCCAATTAAATTCCTCCTCTACTAGCCACAAATGAAGTTGCTTCAGTTTGGGCATAATCTCAATAAAGTTGAAATTCTCTCCAAGAATATCTTTCGACACGCACAACTTTGAGAGGGAAGGGAACCTTTGAAATTTAAAGAGTTCCATTTGCGAGTCTGTTTCCTTTTCCGAATGAATGCACAAATTTTTCAAAACAGGACTGTATTGCCTGACTAAATTGGCGATAGAGTCAAGTTGCATGGATTCGTTAATGACAAATGCTAAAGATGTCAGTGGGAGACATATTATGTCAGAAATCTTGTAAAGATGAGTGTCACAAATGTTCATAGCAGTGTCAGGCTTTCTGGAAACAAAAGAAAAATTAATCACTATTCGTTAAGCGTTATTATTCAAAAGAATGCGTAAGTGCATAAAATTGATTCGTTACGTTTAATTTGAAAACACTAACGCATTTTGATAAAATTTCAGCCCAGTAATACTTCCCAGTGTGTTTGCTTCCTCTCGAACGGTATGAATAGCATCTAAAATCTTGGATACTTGTTCACTTTGTGTAGTACATGCAATATGTAATCTCTGCAATATTAAAAACATTTATTTTAAAAACCTTTAAAATATTTTTTTGTAAAAAATACAAAAAAGAGACAAACCTGAATATTTGGAAAAGCATGAAGGATTTCTACCCATGCTAAAGGAAATTCTTCGCTCTCCAGTTGATCATAAGAAAACTCGACGAGATGATTATTAACGCAGGAAATTTCGCTGCGACAATCAATATCTTTTAACTGTTCTACAGTAACATGGTCATAATAATCGTAACTTATGTTTGGCTCATCAAAGTCCTCTGTTTTTAAGGCATCCTGTACATTACTGAACTCATTTTCGCTGGTGATTGTGTAAAATAGGCAATCTTCCAGTGTCAAAGATTCCAAATTTGGTGACCAGTAATACAATATGTTTCTAATTGTTTCGGTCTCGTAAAATATCACATTTGAAAGATGAAGAGACTTCATTGAAGGCCCACAAATATCCCAGAATTGTTTCAAGCTTTTCTCCCGTTTTTCATTTAGTGCCCAGTGATCTAAATAATAATTTTCAAATGGTGCAGGATTTTCTTTTGAAAATGCAGATACTAAATCCAAAAAGTTTCTGAACGAGAAGTGATCGTGATCAGCTTTTCCTCCTCGAATAAGCACAACTTTGCTAGCCTTTTGAAGAAACGGCAAAGCAGTTTTGCTCCATGTTTTGCAAGCAAGCCGGGAACTTTTTAAGGAGTGAATCGGTAGAAATGAGAATATTTTTCCAAGGATCTGAAAAGTATTATACATACCTATATGAGTATTGAATAACTCATAATTAATTTGCATTTTAAAAAAAATGACTTGGCACAAGAAACGAACAAATTGACTTACTATGGAATTAAATAAAGGGTGTACTTCTGTGCTCGATGCTGAAATTGTCTCAGACATATTATTGCCAGGTTTTCTGCACGGACGGTTATCTAACGATTTTAATTAGCGTAATGTAAAATAATTATTTAAAAGTATGCTGAAGTACATAATTTATATTATGTTTTCAAAAGAAACTTTGGAGAAAGTACGATCAACATGATAAATTGTAAGGTAGTATTGATTTTCTAAGAAAAAGAAAGTACGACTGCATGAGTATGGACGGAGCATATGCTGGCATCTGGCCATGACAAATGCATGGAGTAGGATTGTAGCAATCTATTATGACATCTTACTTTTCTATAGTTTGAGAGTGGGAATGCTGCAGAGAGAAAGTTGGTTTTTATAACTGTTTTCTTCTTTTCCGTTGCGGAACTACTTTGCTTTGTTGGTGGCCCAGTTCCATAATGTCAAGCAGTGGCATTGCATGAAGCTGGTGAAGCCCAAAAGGGCGTGATTAAATGACTTTTATAATGTAAATATACAGTTATATGCAATGTCTTACTTTTGTGCCAATTCTTTAAGTATATGTACATATAATGCATCCTTTCGAGTAAAACCTATTTATTCACTGGAGCCGTCGAATGATGGATAATACATACCTATCTTACTTAGTCAGTCAACCACTGCACTGCAGTGACTAACTTTAAAAAAGGCTTTTAAAGCTCATTGTTTATACCACAAATATACGATTACTTTATTGCAATAAATAAACTCATTTTTCAAGTTACCTGTACACATACAAAAAGGTCGAATTTTCAACAAAACTAAAACGTACAATGCATATTGAAATCATAAAATAATTTTATCAATTCTCTATCCTAGCATTAACTAACACTAATAAAATAACTTTATTTTGTTTACAGTAGCCACATATTTAGAGACTACTAGTATCAACTATAATAACACAACAGATATGAAAGAAAGATTGTTATTTTAGGCTGTAGAAGAGCTTTGGAGGACATTTACACTGGTAGGAGGATGAACAGCAAACAGTTTTGAAGGCAAATACACTGTCGACGTAAACATCGGTGACGCAAACAACGCCTCCAGTTCAGTCTTTTTTCCTACCTGTTGCAAAATACGAACTTCATTTAGCCACGGTTCGTGGTTCTGTAAATAAAATATACAAATACAGTATTGATTTAAATGTAGTAAAGTGGTTTCAGAAACTAACTAGAAAATTAATGCAAATTGCGAATGTTTCAAAGTAAACCTGAAGTTGAATTCGTTCAGCCACAGAATCTAGTTTTCTCTTGTCCCTTTCTGAAAATTCAGCTGAAGCATTTAAGGTTAGAGATAAGGATTCCTGCTCGGATGGAAGCAACCCAAGCCATACCAAATCAGGGACAGACAAATCAGAACTCAAATAAAAATTTTCACTGCACTCATTACTGTTCCTGTAAGAACCCCATTTGACAACTGCGGCAATTTCTATTCCATAAGGATCACAGTCCACGAGTGCGTATACTTTAAGCTGGTGAATTCGATTCAAGATGGACATAAGGCGTCTGGTTTGCATATCTGGATATCCTTTTCCTGAACAATTAACATTACACAACAACTTGTAAAATTATTTACGTCGAAACAGGAATTATGTTGTTTAGAAAGTTTTTTGATTTGTTTACCTGTAATTAATATAATCGGTCCAAGTGAATTAAAAATGTTTTCGTCCAAAAGTCTTTGAAATGTTGCGTCTTTTTCAACGAATAAAATGTATTTTGCATCAGTGGAAATAGTTAACTCTAGAAAATTGAAACAAAAAATTAAATGCATTTATTATTTGCATACTAAGAATTACTAAGAAATTGTAATTTTACCATGCAATTTATTCGGAACAATGACTCCGTGCCGGGAGTCTGAAGCACTGATAGTATCCCCGTCGGTAGTTTTGAATGAAATGGATCCAGCCACTAGACCTTTTGCTGATGCTTCAAGGCACAAAGCCTCTCTGGGTACCTTAGTGCAAAAAATATAATGGATACTTAAACAAAATTATTCCAATTAACATTTTAAATGCCGGAGGAAGTACGCTTTGTATTTGTAACAGTAATACATATAGATACTTACCTTAAGAAGTAAAGATAATTCTTTGATGGCGCCGGAGAGGCGACTTTGATTACCAAAAAAATTCATGCTCTCGTAGTACAAATCACGAATTGTAGAAGTTTGATTTTGCTGAATCATCTTGTATACCAGAGACATAACATAAACTTGCATGGTGAATGTCCTATGACTTCGTCTTCCAAACATAATCTTCGTTGTCAATCCCGGATTCTTTTGTACTTTCAGAATATCTCGACTGTTGTTAATCAGGCGGGGTCGTTCCAAAACCGGGGCCCTGTTTTCTACAATGGCGTCTATAATACTTAACACCAATGCCTCCACCTTGTCTTTAGCCTTTTGCTTTTGGAGTTGTACTTCATTTTGCAAAGACTGAGCATAGCTGTTCATCCGTTGCTGTTGAGAATTTGGACGTGAAGACGCTGATGAGGATGACGAGAGAAGTGACAACTGTGAAGGTGGTTGCAATTGCATAGGCAAAGACGGGGATTCAGAATTTTCAGGAGAACTTCGTTCCCCCAAGAGCAACAATGATTGCGACTGTTGAGAGTCTAGAACGTCCATTTCAAAAAACAATAGGGTTTTTCGTCCGTCGCTTAATTACACAACAATTATAACACAAGTTTTTTAAATAACCTCATTAACTGTGAAAATAAATCACCAGTACAATCACACATACAAAAAATGTACACAATCTATAAAAAGTTGAAATAGTGAAGAAACTGTTGAAACCAAGTTCTAAAAACAACAAAATTATTATTTAAAAAAATTTTACATTCAAAATTACAAACACAGGCAGTACTGTCTGACGATTAATTTTTCATATCTTCCCCACTCACAGTTGTTGTTGTTATAAAATTACTGTTACAGAACAACAATAACCCATAATAATAACCCAACCCAAACATTCAAAGTATTAAATTTATAAAGTAAATGCAAACTCTATTGTACTGTGTTCAACTCAAGCATCATTCCACATACTTGACTTCTCAGCGTAAGAAAATATTTTGAAAATGTTTTCAGTGCGCCATTTTCAGTTTCAAAATAAATGAAAATCTACTGACTGATATACGAATGACAATGACATTTGGCCTTATGAGATGACCTTTCCTCCGACACGACGATACGTACGTGCACGCACACAACGTTTTTACTAGAATAATATGCATCCATCAGTCATGCATGCATAATCAATAGTGCATGGAGTTTCGAGATGAAAAAAGAGTACCTATTTAAATTAATTAATCATTTAATATTTTTTGTTTATAATTTATTTATATAATTTGAGCAATTTACAATAGTTTTATAATTTCTATTCTAGAATTTCAATTTAAAAGCATTTTTGGATATTTTAAAAATAGGTTGTATGTTTGTGTATTAGGTGCATTATTATGAGCTCTTACTGAAAACTAATATTTTCTTTTGACACTGAGCATTTAAAATAAAATTTGGTAACGCCTCAGTCTGCCGCTTAGTGAAGGAATAAACACTCCAACTAGCGCCACTATGAGTAATGCTGGTTTTTCCAATTGCATTCGAACATGAATGTAGGACTTCAGCAGTCGAAACTAAAAGAATAAATATTAATAGAATGATTAGTGATGAAAAGATGATATGATTATATATTAATATAAAATGAAATTGATATGATGAAAGTAAAATATTATATGCAACAAATTACCTTTTCCAAGAATTGGTCAGTGTTGCCGTCATTAGCTCTCCTATTATGAGCCCATATTAACAACTTTGACGTTTGATCATCATGTAAGGAATCGTCTAATCCGCTTGAAATATTGTTGACAACATCATTGTCGTTCACAACTCCTAAATCCATTAAAGTTTCCTTTGCATCCGTCCCTCCCGCACCGGCCACAAAATCATTTAGCCATACATTAACTTCTCGTGCCCAATCATTGGTAACTACTGCCTGCCATATTGTGAAGAATATTAGCACGTATACTAGAATAATGCAGGCCACATCTGCGTTCACTTGGCGAACGGTGGTAGAAGAATCTAATTCGTTCTTTGATGATGATGACTCATGTTGAGTGTCTGGAGTGGAGTGGTTCTTGAAAAGTTCAAATGGTAACGAATGTGGTGTCTCATTCAGGTAAAGCATTGTACTATTTAGAAAGTTTATGGCCGTGTCATGAACCTCTGTAACCGTATTGCCGCCAAATATATTGTCCACCAAGTTTAACACAAGACCAACTATGCCTTCAATTAAATGCTCGGCGTCAATAATGGTTCCGACAATGGTGAGCAAAATCGTTAATGACAGGTAAATGGAAAAGGTATTATTTATCGTAATAATATGATCTGCTGCGTGAGTATACAACATTTTAAACTTGCTTAAATGTGAAACATTCGGAACAACCCGTTTCGTTATCATTTCATACACACTTGCTTTAATAATTGATAGTTCATAGCGTATGGCATAGCAAAATGCACAATACACTGGAAGCATAAGTGTTACGAAAATGTCGACTGACCACTTCCAAATTGTGTGTAATATTTTCCAAAAGTTCATATCTTCCTGAAAGCTATACTTTTTGTAACTAAAGTATCTAATTACGTGCACACATGCTATCAGAAGCAGCATTACTATTAAACGAACTCGATAACCACCACAAGCAATTTGGCTATACATCCGGTATTTTTGATTTAGAAGAGAAATAAGGTTATTGATTTTATAACCAAATAGCCACACGTAGTTTAAAGGGATAACAATAGGAACGTCACGTAGAAAGTCCATTAAAACAAGAAACACTGACTTTTCGTAAACGCCTGCTATGAACAAACTCTTGAATAAGGTTGAGAATAAGTACACAAGATACCCGTTCACAGCCACCGTTGAAATTAGTAGAATACATGTTACGAGAGTAGCAAGGCGATGTTCTGAGAAATCAAAGAGACTTTTCAGCCATTTCCGGGTTGTTCTTATTGGTGATGATCGCTCAACCAATACAACATAAAAGGGACAACCCCAGAAAATGAAAGGAAATGTTATAATTCCAAATGTCCATGACCAGTATGATGATTTTGTGGATGATGGTCTGTTGTAATTAAAAGCAATTTTCTCTGGGATTTCACAATATTCGTCATCAGGGGCAGATTTCATAGGCACCACTACTGAATTCATTCGTTTTGATACTGCTGCTGATGAAGGCAAACTGGAGCTTTCAGTCATTCTTGCAGAGAATTTTAACATGGCTGGGTTACATGTAGTGTAAAATGGATATTGTTGCTGAACAAAATTGAATTTATCTGTCCTTTTTGAATACATAACATTCGGAGTAAGTTTGTCAGTTATGTTGGAATAAGTTTAGAGTTCAGTTCTGTAGTTATTAACTGTATATTACAATAAAGGTCAATAAGAAGCTAAGGATGCTAGCAAAAAGATTGCTAAATGTTCAATACCTATAGTTCTCAATCGACTGGTCGTTGACAGCAGTTGAAATACTACACTTAAACACTTTTGCAGTATTTTGCACTGCCTACCTAAATTCAATTCCCATCTAGAACTGAATTTATTCAAGCAATTTAGTTCTTTAGTTTAGTCTCAAATTGATAACAATAAAAATTGTTTGATTCGCATTTGGATTCAATTGACGATGAGTGACATACATAAAAAATAAATATATCTATCCAGATTTACAGATCACAGTCACACAAAAGAAAAATAGCGTACGTTTATCAAGCGATATAGAAGCAAAGTTATTTTTGTGAGTATGTTACGAACGAGTTTTGCTGTCCAATAGTGTAAATGTATTGATTTACAATATTACAATCAATATACATATTTCGATAATAGTGATGGCGTGATAAGAATAAGACATGCAACAGTAAACTAACAATAATAAATTATATGATTTTGGCTCCTGCTTACGTCTGGTTGTACTGGTGTGACTACCATTTATATGGATTATAATAATTATTGTTATTTTTTGCAAATTCTTTCATATACTACGCGAATATACTTGTTTGAGTACTTAGTACTTTAAAGTATGTGTCCAAGTTTTCACCTTGAAATAGTGATATTTGAAATTATGAAGAAAATCTTTATTAAAATTGTCCAGTTATCTAAATATAATTGTAGAGAGCTATCCAGATCAATACTATGCTATGTAATATTCCCGGCATGTCTCTTTAAATGGCTAGCTTCAACAAAATACGTATTTATATGTAAGTATATTTTATTACGAATAAGCATGTATGTATTGTATGTATGTATCATGCATTCACTCGATTGATTCGTATTGAATATAAAAATAAAACACTTCAAAAATACAACATAGTGACGATGAGTGCTCTCCCCGTTTCTGCAAATGAAGAGAACTTATCCGTCCATTATCTTATAGACTATAGGCAAATGATTTCGAATTGCATTTTACTTTGAGGAATACTTCAAGGGTAAACTGGGATATATAAGGGGTCTAAGGACTGAAAAGGATCTTATGTACTTGCATTGCCCAATTGTCATGCATAGGTAGTTTAGAAATTGCTACAATAGCATACTTAAGTAGACAAGTCTTTGTGCTTGTGATTTAATTACTCCATTGTAGAAAAATTTAAAAAGCATGTTAACATATTTTGTAAAACGATATGTGACATTCTGTTGTTTAATTTTCATGAGAATTTTTGGTAAGATATGTTATTTGACACGTTTAAATTACCCATAAATCATATTGTAGACCAAAACAATCTGTTATTCTGCTATTGCAGAGTTTGAACCAACGAGTTAAAATGTGTTTGCAAATACATTAATTCATTGTATTGTATGTGATCATAAAGGATGTGTTGATCGAATTTAATGCTACAGATGTAACGTAAAAAATAAAGATATGCACTAAAATCTCAGCCTTTAATAAATATTTTGTATACATAAACATTTATTTTGAAGTTATAAAACTGATTTAAGATAAATGTACAAAACGAAAACTTTGTATATGAGATGCATTAAGCTGACAAAGACAAATCCATTGAACATCTATAAAAATTTATTAAATCAGTTTAGTTAAAAATATACAGCAAAGTAAAAATGTTCTTCTGAGTGAGTAATAATTTCATAAGTTTTACCTGAGGATGAGCAGTGGCTGATGTCCAGTCTATCACAACGTAAACAAAGAGGCAAAAATGTATGAGAATAGTTATCACATACGCTGCAATCCATGATCGCCTCAATGTCAGAGACTTCTGTAAAATCCAAAAGAAAAGTATGCGTTCCAAATTACAACACTATTACAATGCTGAAGACAGTCTAGCAGATAACTTTATAGGAATTAGTACTATTACTTACGACAGTAATTAATATAAGACCTATAGCATTAATGGCAATTGTAATGAAGGAAAGATCTGTTCCATATTCATTAGGAGCAGCATAACCTAAATACAGCCCGCTTTCCATTAAAAATGCAGTGACTGGGTAGTTAAAACTTCGGTGAACATTAATGGCCTGAAAATGAAACACAGATATCAAAATTTGAATCAAACTTGTTCCAGTGTCAAAAAACATTCACATCAATTATATGTACGTGTATTCAATTCTAATATAAATTTTCATTATCACTCACTATTTCCGAGATGAGTAGCACAACAGAAAGTTGCTTCAAGTGTTCTGTGTAAAAGGCTCGTATTGTACCGATGCCTTCACCCACTGGGTGCAGTTTCTGACTGTGGTCTTCATCTGAGACAACTCGAACTAGCACCTGAATTCCTGTGACCACTTTAAATATAAATAGCACTGATCCCCACAGGAATGACAAAATTAAGGTTATAGCTGTGCCTCCATCAAAAGTTACGGTCCATTCTTCCTGAGTCGAATATAAAAAGCAAGAGATAATGTTGTTTCATTCCGTTGGTAAAAAAAACTCGACATTAGTACTGTGCTTTCTACAAGTGCACTTACCTTTATGTCTAGATATGCAGACATTAGAGTTCTAGCTATTGTCACTTAAAACCCATACTAGCAGTATGTGCTTGTTCACCTGTACGACAATACATGTGTAAAAACTGCAAATTTTGTAGGAAACTAAAGAAATAAAACTTAATTTTGGAAAAATTGAAGAATACCTTGCAGGCAATTACGAACCACAATAGTAGATCGAACAAAACTTGAAGAATGTAAAGTACTAAAAGGAAGCTGTAGTGGGGGTTTTCTGAAAAAAATAATTATTCACCCTGTATTTATTGTTGCATATACGTACGTGATACATATGCATGTTTGCAGTTCATTTTTTTACTAACCCTTCAAATCAGATGCCAAATTAGTGGATGGATCTGCACGTACATCATACATATAGGCTGCCATTGCCTCAGCAATTCCATGGAATACTGAATTGAATGTGAGTCCCTGGAATGGTCATCATATACAATATATATATATACATTGAAAAAGAATATAAAATAAAAACATTTTATAAGGACACGGGAGCTTGAAGGGAGGTCTAAAATTCACCGTTCCGCAAGTTAGGCTCGTACCGTTTCAATGATTGCCACAAGAATTAAGCAATTACCCAGGGACAATCCGAGTCGATACCATGGTCCTAACCCCATTTTATAAATCACTTTTCACTTTTGCACTACAAATTTAATGATGAAACCCACTTGCACTGAATCAGCACTTTTCTTGGCATTCGCATTAAATTCGCTCCTGCGCCTAAATGTAAATTTTGCCTTATTTTCTTTTCAAAAATTTCTTCATAAATCTTAATCTTACTCACGCTGCTAATAATAATAGCAATGCACACCTGAAAATATAATAATAATTGGCAAAAGAATACATTGCGCCTTTTCCATTGTCTTGTTAGCATCCACACCATCACCACTGCAAAAACGGCCACGGCCAGACAGATATTCAAATTACGTTCATGATGACTACAATTAATCCGAAGTGGGCTATTTTCACTCCACAGCTTCTTGTGCTCTTCTTGCTCGATGCCCGGCGAGTTCCTCATTAACAATTTCGAGGTCTCATGTACACACGCATGCTGTAAAAATACACATTTTTAGTCCATCCATACCGTGCAACACCGGTTTTCTTCCCCTTTCAAAAAATGCACAGATAACCTAAACCAACACCACACTTCTTTTTTCAGCCGTGGTCGTCGTAAGTAGCAGCAAATAAAGCAATGCACACTAAACACTCGACTTATTCATCTGCAGCAGTATTCTATTATTACTGTCATGTCGCGACCACAGCAGAGGAAATTTAACGCAGCCAGTTGTTCAGAAGGAGAAGAGCAAATATTGGAAGACCCTCCATCCTCCACTTACCAATCCATACTCGACTCACTACAAGAATTATAACATTCATTTTCAGAGAAACGCTACATCCGCATCTCCAAACTCTATAATATTTACTCCCCAACAAACAAATGCTGTATTACCAGCGTGTATTTTCTAAAATATGCTGCAATGACAAGTTTTATGTTACAACGTGCGCGAGTGTGTCTTTATAACATCGTTGATGATAGAATTCGAAAAGCTCTTGTTAAAGAACACCGAGATGAAACCCTCCATCCAAACGGAACACAGCTATACAGAGATGATTACAAATACCTAGATACACACAGGAAACGTAAACATATTATGTACATACATTAGTCTTTGTAACAGCCAGTGAATATATGATGTGGTGACGGTGACTGTGTATAACACAAAAGACAAGACTCTGTCCGATTCTTCCAACACATTTAAAGAGACAAAAAGATAGTCAACAGTGAAGTCTTATCTTATGTTCCTCATTGCGAATTTCCGATTTTAACTTTGTACAATATTGTGATATGAGGAGGACACATTTTTTGCAGCACTTTTTTTTAGTTACGAGCATAGCTCTTCTGTGTTGGTACATTTTTCGAAAGATATAGACACTGTGTAGTGAAGAGAATAAATGAAGCCTTTCTGGCAAAAACTCAAGTGGACCAATGCCCTTCTTATACATACACACATATTTATATTGGTGTATAGATACACATGCACAATTTACTTCCTCCCTAACAGCCAAGTTATATACTCGTCTCTCTGGGATTTCAGAAGATTTATTCTAAAATGCTTTCATCTACTATACTACCAATGCCATGCGCTCATCAATATTACAATTACACCGTTTTTTTCATTGCACTAGCAATATTGGTATATTACACGCATACAAGTGTGATATGAAATTTTTGGAGGTTGAGTGGTTCAAGTCTTTATGATTTTTCATGGGAATACACTCATTGCTCAAGATTTTAGCTATGCCATACACGATACTTAATGCAGCATTGACAGTTGATAAACCATCTATTATTTTAGCAAATTCACTTTCACGACACGATTGTAGACGCTATTGCGGTTTCAAAAGTGCTTCTGGGTTTTTTTCTTTTTACGCTGGCATTTGTAAATGGAGTGGAAACGAGGAGATGCTGCTGCTGGCTATATAGGTAATCTTCCTAAATTATTTTTATTGTGCGCTGCGCTTCCTTTCTGTTCTCACTATTATTATTATTATATCCCGGCTCTCTCAAAAATGTCAACAATGGATAAATATGTGAAAGCGGGCGTACCACTCCACTCCGTCCACTCCTTTTATATTTTTATAAATAGGTTGGTATTCACAGTATTTGTGTTCATCTTGAATCACAGATATTCGTGCAATTTTTGCACAGTACTTTATTCAATTGAAGGCGGAGCTAAATAACAAATCCAATCCACTAATCCGCCTTTCCCATTTTTCAGATAAATTATACGAATACAACACCACCGAAGAAATTACAGAAGACAGCAAAACAAGATAAAGGTTTTGATGCCATCGTATATAAAATAAATTTTGGAATTGCGCAGACAGATGTGCAGCATATTGTTCAGACTCATCTATTACTTCTTGGCTTCTACTAATATCATATATTAGGTACTTTGAAAAAGATAATTAAATTAGCTTGATGTCAGATTAATAGACATTCGTGGTAAGAATCTCTACTATCTCTACTCCGGAGGATAGAAAATGAGCAATATAAACTTGTGGTGGCTGAACGTTTATTAACCAAGAACTTTTTTTAAAGTTACATTATATTATCCCTACCATTTAAAAGTAATCATTGCAGTTTTATACATTTAAAAAAATAAAAACTTTTAACCACATACATACATGTGTGACATGACATAACTTCCCAACTTTAAGTAAAACGATAGACAGATTGGCGCTCATCACCGGCAGAAGCAAACTTTGCTTGTTTTTGTATAGATTATGACTATAAAAACATGTCAAGCAAGCTATGTATAGTGCCATGTTTATTAGATATTTTACTTTCTATAATATTGTGTGTCCTGAATTTGAATTAGTTGGATATTTTTTTCCAGATAGCATCTAGTTCGAGACGGTGACGACGGTAGTCGCACAAATATTTAATCTTTTGGCAAGTCAGTGGAGACAATCCATGTCTTGGTGTAGTTTATGGGTATGCTGTAATAACAAAAATATTTGTAAATATTTTCAAACACATTATGGCTAACCCACGAAATAAAGGTCAGCTCATATCATCACATTCCACAGCAAAAAATGTTCCGTTAAAGTGGAATTCAAATTTTATTGGACCACTTAGCATTTCATCATGTTCAACTTATCACAAGCTCCAATCAATTTTATGCAATATTGTGTGGTGAAAGTATCGCGAAAAGGATTTAAAGAAAGGAAGCGAAAGAAGGAGGAATTGGTGGTGAGTAATGTTTCCGTTCTATAGCTGACTTTCTATAAACTACAAAATAAACTGAATTGAGGTAAGGTTCATCATAGTATCGTATAATGCAAAAATAAAAAGCAAAGGATATTGGGAGAAGAATAATCTCTCACAATTCTCACAACATCCCATCCGCACGTGCGTGGAGATGAAGTAGCAACAAGCAGGAATAGTTGTTTTATTTTGTACATTGAAAATGAAAACTTCTGAACTCTTTAAAACTTGCTTATTATTATAACTATCTGTGAAAAAGTACACATGGACCATAGGACAAGTGATATAACATGTTTTCAAACGATACACAGAACACTGATAAAGAGATACGGGCTTTTGATGTTTTGCTACGCGTTAAATCTCATTGCTTTGAATTTTAACTCAAATCTCAAGCATCCATCTTTTCTTGACTGCATGTCGAACCATAAACCACTACAAATCACAAGAAAAGTGAGAGGAATAAGGCACACCAACAACAACGGTGGAAATCTTCATCTTATCCACATCTTCCAATTTTTTGTGTCTCAGCATGTCAATGTGCGTTACCGTTGCCAGAACAAGTAGTGCAAGTGGAAGTTGGGAGTAGACGGTTCATGTCGTTTCTTTATTTGTGATCTTTGAGTGAGAGACTGCAATGTGTCGTCATCATTATCATCATCGTCATGCTAGTTGAATCTCAAGTCTGACTGAATTTGTCTGCAGGTTTATATTTATTATATTACATATACAACCGTAAGCGAACTTTTGTCGTGCATACGCTTGTCGTGTCGGTTCTTGAAAGTTTAGGTAGTTTATCTTGATCTCCCGAGCAATCTTCAATAGAAAAGACTTGAAAAGAGGAGCAGGAAAAATAGTAATATTTTTACTTGTCGTTTTACCATTTTTCGTGCAAAACAGCATGTCTTATCTAATCCCAAGTATTATTATTGAGCATCTTCTCGCAGCAGCCCCTAAAGCATGCATTCATGTAATTGTGTTTCTATCGCCTTGTGTGAAATTCTTCCTATTTAAATACAAACTTTTCACAGACCACACAATAAAATAAATGAATTTATCATGTATAAAGAGAGAGAAAACACCCTCCTACACTTTCATTCAACAATGATGATCAAACAAATGTACGTAGTGGATATCCAGATATTTTGTTTATTTATAATTTTGGCTTAACTTGTCAAACAGTTTTCATCGTTGCAATCATCCTTTAAATATCCGGTACATGAAAATGAGTATTCAACTAGATATACATACATATATCTATTAAATACAAGCGTACATGTGCGAAACTACAAGAAACACTTTTGTATATCTCTTTAAAAATGCAAAACAAGAGCTTACAAGAAGTGGATATTACATTTCACAAAGAGTAGTGGAATAGTCAAGTCATTTTTTCTCGACTCAACTCTATTTTTCCTCAGCTCTATTTTCCCTCGACAGTACTTTTTCTTCTTCTAAATCATACCAAGTCATGTAATGAGGCTTGTTGTAAGAACGAACATTACGTGTCTGAAATAGTGACAGTTCGAGCACGAGGCAGGTGAACTGATTAAGTTACATCCGAAAAAGCAAAGCACATAGTTAAAAAAAACCAGTGACAATATTTTTTGCTAGCTGAGCTAAAAATGTAAATATTATTATTATTAGCACATGGATGACTGGTTGAGTACATATTTTATAGTTTCTTCTTTATTTTCGTTTCACAGAGGGCTTGTGGTTACAATGATCAGTTTTTCTTTTTGTGCCTTTCAATTTCTTACTACTCTATTTTCTTCACAGCTAGCTAGTGGAAATAAAAGACTCATAAAATATCCGTTATAATAATTACTGTCTCATCGGCAATGATTTTGTTGATGTATTTAAGAGAAACAGCACAATCAGTGGAGAGAGTTATTGAATCTTTTTCTGATTGCAGCATTTTACATTAAGTAAACAGCACACGATGAGCAAAAACAAAACATTTTCTCAACAAGTACGTATTATTGGCGACGTCGTCCATGCCATGGATAATAATGCCTTTCAGTCTAATACTACAAGAAAATCTCTCGCTCTTTTTTTACAGAGGTTGAAAACTTGCGAAGCGAAACTCATTAGAATAGTTCTCATACCAAAATTAATTTAAAGTATTGTCAGTGGTGCTAACATTCCTTGCAAACATTCTTTAAGGAGCAGCAGAGAAGGAACATTACATTAGCATTATTGTGCTCTCTCAGAAACTATTTAGTAGATGGTAAAATCTGAATGTGTTGCTTATTATTATTACTTTTACTTTTTATGAGCATGCATCCCACCATGATCCTACAAGCCAAGCAACAAGCAATAAATTCCAAATTTCTACCACCAGGATAGCATGCCCAAAATATATATAGGTATATGTATACTTATTATATACATATGCCTTTTAATTTTAACATGCGCCCAATTTTTGCATATGCAATAATATGCGATATCATTTAAATAAATACCTATGTATATGATAGGATTATTTAGTAGGAAATGCGACGAGAGCAAATTACGTTTCGGATGAATATGCTATATAACCACAAAATACACAGAGGATTTCAAACAGAATGGAAGAAAATCCTCTATTTTGACACATTCACAGTAGAAATAATTTATTGATTATTGTCAGCGTTAGATTACAGCTACAGACAAAAATATATATGTATATAATACGTTTGTCTTCACTAACACTACAATATTTAGGTTATCACTACCGCTATGTTTATTAGCACATATTTTTTATTACTTCTAGTTCGCAACATTATGATGTAATCTAAAGAAATCTCTCTGGATTATATGTATATATAGGTATAGGCTATGAGGGATACACAATGAACATGTCTGTCTGGCAACTAAACAATAAAAAGAACTGAATTGTTGAAAATTATATAATGTAAAATGTGTAATAGGTACATGCTTTCATCTAAAAATCTATAATACCTATGTCCGTATAATATACTGCACTACACAGTTGGAATATTTGTAGACTTGTTGTTTTGCTGGTCTATAAATATTTACGTAAACATAAAATGGAGTGTATGTATTTGAATTTTTTCAATCGTAAATTATCTCCCTCAGGGAAAATATATCATTGTATATTATTAACAAACCTGTATAAAATTAAATTTACATGAAACTTTTTAAATTTACCCTAACTAAAAATATATCAGTTAAGAATCTAGTTATTTGACTCGTAGTGACCGCTGCTTGTTCATGTTGGTGAGCATAAGCGAAATGTACGATGTTAGTAAGTCGTCCATTTTATATCCCAAAGAGGTTTCGCATAACAGTTTAGATCCACGAACAAGATTACCGATTGTCATGTGGAAGTACGTGTTTCCTGATGACCAATTTGATATTTTTGTGAATGGATGAGTGACCAGTATTTCCTATTCGAAATTAGAAAAAGTTTTTCAATGAAAAAAATTGTCTTTTTACATATTTATTTTTGTTGAACTCAAATAATATCAAGAATATAATACCTTTGTCTGAGGATGAATCAAGCTAACGCCTTGCTTATTGATAGCTATAAGCAGCAACTCTGGATAGCTTGGATCGGTCGTTTGCTTTACTTCGAAAAATGCTGAACCGAATGTAGGCCATCGGTAAATTATTTTCAAAAAGTTCTGCTTGGCATCTTCAGGACTCATTCCTAAATTACAATTGACCAAACACAAAGAATTCATTAATTGAATATGTACTACTTTTTCTCTCTCTCTACCTACACACTTGCAACTTGAAATTATAGTCACACATAAACAACAACAGACTACTATACGCTTTCTCTATCTCCCCTGCTTACACATTTACACACACACGCGACACGCAAGGCTAAAAGGACAAGTATGCGAATATTTATGATTCCTTACCAGCGTCTTGATTGTATGCAGCGACAATGGCCCGTTTCCAATCATTGGGACTCTGGAGCTTTGCCAAATCTGAGGGGATTAGCTCACGTAAAAGTTGACTAGAAATTATAAAAGTAGTCATTCATTCTTTAATTTTAAACACACCTTCTCTGGTTCCAAATTTAATACACACCGCAAGTGTAATAGCTATACTTGGATGATGTAAAAATGATATATCAAGTATGTATGTCTCATTTCATTTTATACTCACGGGATTTGCTGCAACTCCTGTTTACTCTCATCAAAGCGTACGCGATAAATTAGTGCTGCGAGTTTGGCTGCTTCTTCTTTAGTACATTTATGATAACCTATCATAGTAGCATATAATTTCAGCATGATGTCGTATATATGTATATAAGATGAAGTTTGGTATTTTTGTATACGTAAAATTCATAGCTTGTATTCTATTTGATTTTATATGTTTTTACCTCTTAAATATTTAGGGAGTTCTTGGTGATAATGGAAAATTAAATCTGCCATGCGATCCTTTCCTGGAATCGTATTTGTCCACAGTTTTCGCATAAAGAACACTTGATACGTAAATTGTGGGATTGTTCCTGCAAAAAGCACATTAAAATCCTTTTAGTATTCATTCAAAGAAAAATGTAGTGCAATTTTTGAGCAAACTATATGTACGCAGCATCCATATAGTTACAAAGTCTATATAATTTGTCTGTGCATTAATACCATCCCGCGTAGGTCTTGCTCTCTTGATCCAGTCTGTTAGATGTCTGACAAAATCGAAGAAGAAATCTGCTTCTGGGACTGATATGACTTTGTCAGCGATTTTAACAAATAAGCTAAATCCTTCCGCTGAGCGTAGCGTAAGACGCTCTGCAATATTTGCACAGAATTCTTTGGCTCGTGTAGAGGAGTCAACTTCAAACGCTTCATCCATATCGTCGGGAAAATAAACTTTGTGAAATATTTGTGTTGTCTTATGCTGGATAGCTTCCACTTCAACCTATTTGTTGCATTACGAAAGTAACAAAAATATACACGCACTTCACAATCATTTCACAGCAACAAAAACATTTTGTAAAATTGAAGTTTCAGCAGAATCGCAAGATTTATTTGTTTTAGCTTTCAGTTGTAGACATTTT
>JAHZMT010000676.1:0-16158 GCA_027743785.1 Sinhomidia bicolor | reverse complement strand
TGCTTCAGCGTTCAGAAAGAAAATTACACCGACGCTGACGACAGAGGCGGCGAGAAAAAGGCCCACCACTTGCAGAGGAGACTCGAACCTGCCCATTTTTGCCCTGATAAGGTTGCTTCCTTTTTTGGATGTTGACAAATGAAAATTTGTTTAGAAATAACTTTGGGTTGGTTTTCTACAAGTGTTTGAAGGAGTGTTTCTTGGCGTCATTTTTCATACTTTCAAAAAATCATCCAGCACTGATATATCGGTAATAATGACACCACCACCGGGATCCGTCTCTTAACACTGACTTGACTTAAAATGGAAAAAGGTGATAAAGGTGATGATGACTATCATGACTCAAAAGTGTGGAGACAACCTCATGATTCCACATTCCATTCATCTGGAAAAAAGTAGAAAGAATACAAAGTTCATAATAAATAGGTATCAACAAGTAAGTATACAGTACAGAATACCCATACTAGTGCGGTTTGGGGATCAATGATATTTTTGTAGAAAGAAAGAGCATAGCAATTTGTGACAATATGTTTAGAAAAAAGAGCAAAGGAAACAGACATTTGTTTCTGCTCTCTACTGTGTTGGGTAATAATGATAATAAAAGTAGTAGCAAGCTGTAAGCCAAAGGCTGTCACTTATTTCAACCTCCCTCCCACTGGATTTCTGTTAACTATCATCTAGAAAATGATTATCATCATCATCATGTATGAAATGCTTGTCTATTTGGACAAGTGTTTTCCAGCTGGTGAATTGTGCATCATAAACATACATACTGTGTGGTTAGCAGATTAGATCTATACAATGTACAAGTAGGCAATCAAGTTTATACATATTATTTAAAATTACATGGCTAGAATTATATAATGACTGTTATTAGACAATAGTAATAAAAATTGGTAGCATACTTATACAACATTATATTATATTCTATATAAATTTCCAGTAAGCTCGCATACAAGATGACATGCATATATATATAAGCACCTATTTTACTATATCTTTTGGGCATATAATACTGCTGGCCAATTGTTTTGATAATAAAAACCATCCTGTCTGACTTTTTCTCATTGCCATTTACAAATGCCAGCCGTGCTGATTGCCCGACAAAAAAAAGTAATGTAAACTTTCTTTAATTTCGCATTGTTCATCATCATGCGTTTCGGAAAATGCAATCAAGTTCTGTTGCCTTTGCCCTATAAAAACTGGGGAGCGCAAAAGAGAATACGCAAGCGACGAAGAAAAAGGAAACAATGAAAGTTGTTCTTTTTTGTTCACCATTTCATCCATCCATCCATACCATGGTCTCATGGTCCTCCTCATTGTGTATTTAGAACGAAAAAAAAATTACATGTATCGACATGAAGTTGTGATGTGAGAGTGTGTGTGTGTGTGCCTGTGCTACATAATATTTATCAATTATTACTGCTGCTCTTACCAAACTTTTCTAACAGAAACATTTCTACTTTGGGCTCCATCACATTCTAAGCGAGGCTGAATGTGTCTATCCGCTGGATGTGGAGCGTAAAAAGAGAGCAGACAAGCAGATTATTGCTACTGTGTGAGTCGACCGAGTGAAGAAGGGAAAAGGGTACAGGGAGAAAATAGAAGACGAAGATGATGATAACGATGATAAGAGGGAGAAGGATACGGTGCGGTGCTTGGCTTGTACTAACTGTACTACCACTGCTACTACTACTATCTACTACTAATCCCTACGTTATATTACGTCTGCATTTTTTTCTCCAAAAAAAACGCAGGAGAAAAGTAGTTCAAGTGAAATAGTAAACCATGTTATATATTTATAGCATCTCTCGACAAGTAGAACTGGCTACTCAAGTTGATGGGACATTGTGTGAAAATGACAAGAATGTTTACTTATGCAAAAATTGGACCAAGTCTCTCTAGCAAAGTCTTTCGTAGTCGCGCAAGTAAAATGGATGTGTTTGTATCCTTCAAAAAAAAGTTTCTGTGGTACGTATATAAGGACGCGTAAGTATGAGTGACATATAATATGTATATAGTCGTATAGGTATATATGCATTCTGCAGCGTGCAACTTTCAGCAAATGTTTGACTAGCGACTACTACTGGAAGTTGGTTAAAATAAGTTGCCGGACATGGCATTAGATTGAGACTTTAGTTGCAGGCAAGCAAATTTGCTTTCAGAAGCAAAACTGACGGCCTCCAAAGGTAAGGTCACCACCACCAAATCCAGCTGTATATACCTAACTATATTACCCAATATCGTTTTCCATATATTCTGACATTGTCCCAATTTCAACCGGGTACTTTTGGTTGATAGGTTTTAAAGAGCTCAGGTAATAGAACTTTTAGATTACAGGATAAGCAACTGATTGCCGAAAATATAATATAATATGACATATCGGGGTAAAGAATGACAAGACATGGTCAAACGAAACTATCAAGTACCCTTTCCGGATAATCCGTCTACCTAATGATTAGACGCTGAGATGCAATTTTTTTTTTAAAAGACAAACTGCTGCAAACTGATTGCCAATTTTTTTATCGCTTTTTATCGAAAGTAAATTACCCAAATGTAGCATTTCTCAACGAAAAAATACTTTAGTTCAATTCTTCCTCTAATTTTGTCTTTTCCGCTTGGAGGATTATACAATGGGTGGATGGAGACAGTTTAAGGCAACTAATCATTCTTGATTAACTGATTAAACTGAAATGGTCGGACCGTGTGACAGACAGATGACATAACAAAATGGGCAAGATTTCTGGTGATTTGGAAGTTGAGAACTGGAAAGATGACTATAGTCACTTCACTACTACTACTACACACCAGTAGACTTCTGCGAGTAGCAGTGTACCATTCGTCTTCTTTGCTTTTGACCACTCAGATCATCCATAACTGTCAGAGCACATGACCCCATCTGTTTTTAATGCCTTTTCCTATATCAAACGACAGAAAACGGGGGAGAAAGGGAGAGGGAGAGAAAACCTTTCTTTCCTTTTGAAAGAAAGAAAAGTAACTCTTATTTTCCCACTGCTAACTTCAAGGGTTATTATTATTATATTAGGACACTTACTCAACTCAATATCATCATCATTATCATCATCCAATTCAGCCACACACACACACACAAAAGTTGGCTTACTTAAGCTAGTCAGATAGAAGAGAGATGAGATTTAATACAATAATCTAATATGTCAGGCGAGCCTTCTCTTCACATCTTTCTCCTTTTCCAATTGGTTGATCAAACCACAAAACCACAACACTGTACTACTAGAAAGTAGCCACAAAATGTGAACAGAGAATAGCTACTTGGTATTAACTGCTTTCTCTTGTTTGATCATTACCACCACATGATAATAATGGTATATACTGTGTACTACTACACGATATATAGTAGTATAGGTAGACCTAGAGTTTCGCCAAACATGATCATTTTTGTTAAACTTTTTTTCGTATAAGCAATTACTGGTTTTTTTGGCGACCAACACACACGTCTTGACAGAGAGTGTGTGAGAAGAGAAGAGAAAGAAAGCAATTTTAACTTTATTATAGCCACGACAAAATTAAGATTTAATGCTTTTTATTTAAAAACACAATATTCCTTTTATACTGCTTGTTATCCTTGAGATGAATGTCGCGTTAGCGTAAAACACTGTCTGCAACGGGAACACACACGAGAGGTTTCATCATTATTATTATTATTTTTATTACCGCTATCTTTTCCATTAATGCACGCTAAGCAAGTGCCCATTGTTATAATAATATATAGAAGAAGCAAGCACATAATATATCATAAAAAAGATGGAAGGAAAAAGATAATGAAGACAACAGGCATTTTATTATTATCTTTTATCCTTTCACAAGAAGAAGAAAATGGATCATCTTCATCACCATCATCGTGAGCAGCAGCAGCAGCAGCAGCAATAGCAGCCTGCTGGCATATCACATCCGGATCAGATTGTATCAATAGCTTGTGCTTATATACTTGTGCTTTTTTTCTTTTCTTTTTTTCCCTTTTTTCTTTAGAAAAAGAAGCAGAGAAAGCATATTAGAGTAAATTGATTGATTTCCTTACGGCGACCGCACATACTCACGAGAGAGAGAAAAGAAAGAAAAATGAAAGTACCTTAGTTGCAGTCAGTCAGTCATCTCTTATCGTTAGCACAAGTACAAAAAAGGAGAAAAAAAATAATAATAAAAAATGGGAAAATCCAGAGAAAAAAAATATATAATAATTTCTATATAGACTGCTAGATAGATAAAATGATAATGATAATAGTTTCACTTTATTCTTAGTCACCAAACCGTATATACCACCACACACACACACATACATAAACACACACCATGCCACGCGGTGCCACTCACGCGTAATGACAAATATTAGACTGGCGACGCAAAAAAGTAATATATTTTTTTTTTCTTTTGAAAAAAAACCTTCTTTTTTTCTCTCCGTTTTTTGTGTACCACACACCAATATTAAAAAGTTTGCGTTGTTGTCAACACGGATTTTGCCAAGTTGCGAGAAGAATAAAAACTGATTGAGTGAGTGAGTGTGCAATAAAAAACCATGTATTTTTTTCAGTGGTTCAAAAACGTTAACCAAAAACTTGAAAAGAGTATAGAAGAGAAGAAAAAAAGAGCATGTGATGATGACAAACAGGATAATACACTTAAAAACTGTGCGACGACTTTCTGATGAAGAAAGTTTTTTTTTCTTGTGCTTCTTCTTGAGAAAAGGATCGGATATGAAGGAGCAGAGGAGTAGTCAGTCAGTCTGTTGTTGTACAACAGCTTGTTTCCACTCGACTATCACTTTTCCCTGAATAGATGGTGGTGGTGGTGGTGGCGAAAAAGAAGAAGATGATGATGATGGTCGTGTCATAATCTCTACTTTTCTTCAACAGATTTTCCATTCTATTTATGCTCCTTGTCGCAATATCTCTTCTTGTCCTTTATGTTTTTTCAACAAAAAGAGTAATATAGAAAACTCTCTGAAAAAAAAAACATTTTCAGCTGCTTCTTCGCTTCTCCTACTGGGCCATGTGCGTGTGCTCGTTCGTTCGTAAGCTTGCGTATATCACTTTTCCCTGTTCTTTACAAAATGAACTGGAACACAGGAAATTATATAGCAGCAGGAGTTTTGGGTTCATCACCATTATATTGTGTCGTCGTCTCTGGTCTTGTCTTGTCTCCCAAGTCAGTAGACCGACGGCGTTTCAAAAGGAACAAGAAAAGTGTAAAATTTAGTTTTACCGACACCACCACCAATATACCAGTTTATCATTATCCTCCTCCTCCTTTCTCCTCCTCTTCAAGAGTAACACTCTACTACAAGATGCTCCTCTCATCCCATGCACAAGATGAAGAGGACAATAGAAGGACAAGATGCTGTTGATGATAACAATATGAAAAAGCTTTAAAGTGAGATACAATATGTTTCAGAGAGGCAGCAACAACGATAGTAGTAGTAGAAGTAGTAGCAGTAGCGGTATCTTGTCTCCCAAGTCAGTAGACCGACGACGTTTCAAAAGGAACAAGAAAAGTGTAAAATTTAGTTTTACCGACACCACCACCAATACACCAGTTTATCATTATCCTCCTCCTTTCTCCTCCTCTTCAAGAGTAACACTCTACTACAAGATGCTCCTCTCATCCCATCTTCTTTACTTTCTTTTTTTCTTCAATAATTTTTTTTTCAATTGTTTTTCTCCTTCACCATTTTTTTGGCACAAGATGAAGAGGACAATAGAAGGACAAGATGCTGTTGATGATAACAATATGAAGAAGCTTTAAAGTGAGATACAATATGTTTCAGAGAGGCAGCAACAACGATAGTAGTAGTAGAAGTAGTAGCAGTAGCGGTAGGTGGGGGTTTGGGGATAAGCAGGAGAATTTTACAACGAAGGAAAGCGGAAAGTGAAAAAGTATCATCATTATTATCCTTTTTGTCTCGCCTTTCTGTTAGCTTTTTCGCACAAGCTAAAAAAATATACACGTATAAGCTGGAGGCAAGGAAAATGAAAGGCGGAGGTGAATGATGAGACACGAGTGTGTATATTTTCTCTGGCCATTTGGGGCAAATGAAGAAAATGAAAGTCTCATCATACAACATTAGCATTTCTCTAGACGAGGAGTACTATACTGCTACCAAAATAAACCAAGTCAAGTCAGCCAGCCACTGGCAAGATCCTCCCACACACAGATGGATTATCGTCGCTCATTTGTAACTGTCAGTGTACAAGCAGTAGTGGTAGTAGTAGTAGGAGTCAGTGTGTGTCTAAAAATGTGTGCGCTTTCTGGGAGAAACGCCATAATATTTTATCTAGTGGTTGTTGTATATATGCATGTACATTGTACATGCATACCTATCTATCCCTTACACGCTTAATGTCACAAAAATCCTTTTATTCCACTCATTTTCGGATTTTCCCTTGCACAAATCTAATGGAGAAAAGAAATGCCACCGAGCGAGCAAAGCTGCATGTACTTATATATATGTATATATACTTTTCCGACATATATGTATACCCATATTTACGAGCAGGTGACAATGACAGAAGGGAAAACATCTGTAATCCAGCAGGAATGGCAACATCAAGTGCAAAATCCTTCAGGATAAATAATGTAGCTACTTTGTAGTTTAAGTTTGTTAGTTAGTTGTTGGCTCATATTATTATATTATGCTCAAACTGATTCTTATGTATGCACTGCACAAAAATTATGCATGCGAAGAAAAAAAGAAAAAAAAAGTTTAATACGAAAGCTAACCTGCGTCACACCACCATGCCATATAACAACCACCACCACCACCATTTCTATTTTCCCTCTGATGATCCTCATCATGAATCTTGCCTCAGTCGACCCGAGATTTTCAGATTCCCAAACACTGTCTCTCTAGAGAAAGTCAAGTGAACTTAGTTTACTTATTACACATATTACTACTACAACCATATCTACCTATATATACGTATTTAACGTTTTGTCCTATTCAATCGTGTAAGTAATTCAGAGACAGCAGTAGTAGTAGTAGGGCAGCTCAGAGAATATCTTTAGAGACAGTGGTTAGGATTTAAAGTCTATTTACATACTTGTACTGCGCACATATACATACGAGGACGATGATGACGTGCTGCCCCGGGCATACATACGGAGCTTTGACTAAAAACTTGTGAAAGTAGTAGCTTAGAAATTTACACTGTAAAGTCTGCGTGTTGTCACTCTACAGATTCTAATATCCGTCCCGTTCCTCTTCTCCTCCCCACTACTCACTCCCTCCCCATATGCTTACGGAATACTCATCTTCTACTACTTCTTCGTCTTCTCTTCTGCATATTTGCGGTTTTCATTTAAAGAATTATATATGCCTCGGGAGTCATTTTACCAACAGTTCAACTATCTCGCACAACAAAACCGAAACTCACAAGTGAAACTACTTGTGCGACCAACCCTCTATATAGCTCTACTCTACACTATATACTACCCGACTGGTAAAAGATGGTGAACGATACTGTAAGCCGGCTTAGATTTGTGCACACACACACTCATATGAAGAAAATTATACATTATCTAATAGGATTTTTCTCTACTCCTTAAATACGGGATGTGCCATTGTTAATGTAAGTAAAAGTTCTGCACTTTTTGTATATAAATAGCACACAAGAAAAATAGAAGCAACCGCGACACCGCTACAAGTTTACTACTGCTCTGGCTCTGCTGCTGCTACTTCCTTCTCTTTTTTTTCTCTTGTGAAGTGAACGGACTGGAAAAAGCAAAAAAAATTAAAGAAACGGAGAGAAAATGGAAAGCAGAGAGAAGAATTCATGCTTCTTTTCTTTCATTTTTTTCTCTCCTTTCTTTCATAATATTCTTTTCTTATTCAACAGACAAGAAATTCATACATGACAGGAGAAAAAAGAGGAAGAAAATGCCAAGTAAATTACAAACAGAGCAAGTGAGTGTTGCTGACAATGGGATTCACTCACAATCACACTATCACACTGACATGACATACTACATGAAGCTTTTGTCATGCTTGAGTCACTTTCATATCATCCTCATCCTTCGCTTCCCTCTCTCTCCTCACCATGCCATGTCGCCTTTTTTCTTCACTCTTCTCCACCACCACCACCACCAGCAACAACACACAAGAACATCCAGAAATAGCTAGCATACAAGCTACATTATTGTGTACATTGTAAGTACGTACGTACGTAAGTTTTACTAGTGACGACGATGCTGATGATAAGATGGTAATCATAATCATCATCTTCTTCTTCTTCATTCTATAAAACAGGTTTAATTCCTTATGCTTGCACGACATCATCTTCTCTCTCTCTCTCTCTTTGTGCGTCCCTCTGTGTGTGCTCATGTCACACAAAGCACTCCATTCAAATTCTAAATAAACTCTTTCCCAGAAAAACATAATCACAGATTGGAATTTGGAATAAGCTACGTGATACCTTAAAACTTTATACGTAATATTCTTCTTTCTGTAGTGTCAGCATGGATGAGTCTACTGGAGAGAATGTCATGAGAAGTTTGGTGTCTAATATATTCACCACCATGCTGAACTGCTTAATAATGAAATCATATTGGAAGGGGGTGTGCGTGTGTGGTGAGTGGTGTGGTGTGACATACACTGTACTAATGTGACAAAAGACGAATAGGTAGTTTTAGACTGTTGATGCTAATGATGGTCTGTCCGAATTAATAAAATTAAAGTGCCGAGAGAAGTGAGAAGAGACTAGACTCATTTGTCAATTATTTACATACATGGTCGTCAGCAATAAATTAAAGCATACATCAACACCTGTCTTGCCTCCTCTTCTTGATAAAAAAAATTTACCAAAAAAACTTTGCTCAGCTGCGTAAGTCAAGTGAAATTATAAAATGGGTGTATAAAAACGCTATAAAAACTTTCTCCTGTTCAACTTTTTTTTTTAAAAAAGAAGAAGAAGAAAAAAAAGTACTAACAAGTAGTAGCAAAGGCAGTAAATTACAGGAAAGTGTTGTTGCAAAGGTGTGTAATAAAGCTTAAAAGAAAAGTTTTCAAAACTTTTTTTTTCGCACTTTCCCAAAGACTTGGTCACAAATTAGGTAGAAGTTAAATTACAGGAAACTGTTGTTGCAAAGGTGTGTAATAAAGCTTAAAAGAAAAGTTTTCAAAACTTTTTTTTTCGCACTTTCCCAAAGACTTGGTCACAAATTAGGTAGAAGTAGTAGTAGAAGCAGTAGACGTCGACTACTACTACCTTATGGTCGTCAAACCAAATGTGGTTTTTCAAAGCACACAGCAGCAGCACCAGAGCAGATGTAGCAACACCTTTTTTCTACATTTGTAACATAGCCTTTTATTAGCTCAACTCACTCCACTCTACTCAAACTGCTGCCTCTCTCTTTCTCTCTCTCTCTCTTCAGCTCAATTTACATTGCTCCACAAAACAGGAGGACATAACATAATAATAATGATACTTTTTATGGAAAGGAAATTCCAACAGTGGCACAGTCGAAAGGACCCGCCATTTAGAAGAAGAAAAAAGTGTTGCAAACCCACCATTATTATTACCATTTCTTGTAACAATTTAGAGAATTTATCGGAAAACTTGCTGTTATAGAGGGAGAGGAGAAAAGGAGAGAGAGAGAGAGGAAGAGAGAGTTGATGATTATTTTTTGCAGTAACAAAAGTGGTAATGGTACTTTATTTTCTCACAGTCCACCACTGTTGATGTTTTGTTGCTCTGCTTCTCTCGGCGGCTGCTGCTGCTGCTGCATATGTTTATTGTTGGTGCTTGGTACGACGACATACTGCTGCTACTACTACAACGGATATTTAATGTTTGAGCTTTTCTTCTGTTTAGTCGTTTATATTATTATTATTGGTGTTGTGAATTGGCGTGTTGAATTTTTATTCATCTATAAATGGATAAACTTTTTCTACACTGAGACACCCATATTGTATACCGCAACAAAAAGCGGAAAAAACAACAAGAGAAAAACTTTTTTTTACGACGCTATTTGATTCAATTCACATGCTACTTGCCGTGTAATAATAATTTTCAAATGGATGGATTGGAATTCAAGAGGAAAGTGAAAGCAAAGAAGAAGAATAAAAAAAGAAAGGAAAACGAATATATATGTATGTATCCCATATCATCATCATGAAAGTAAAATAATTCATTGGAATTTTGGAATTCTCTTGGTACATGGCCCACATTCCAAAACACTACTACTACTACTAAAAAAACTATAATATTCATCCATTCATTTTCGACCAGTTCATATAACACCATCACCACCACCACCACCACAAAAAAAATACCCACCACCAACCACCACCGCAAGATAACATCACTCACTCTCTTTTCTTTTTCCATTTTTTTATCTCCCAGAGAGAATTTCAATGAAAAAATGGAATCGAATCATAACGTGAATTCTAACGAAGTGTTAAAGTAAAAAAATATAATAATATATATTACACATGTTCGTGGAGGAAACTATCTCATCCCATTCCCATTACCCATCTTTTTCTCCTCTTGTTTATTTGGATATCTGATTACGGTAATGCTTTTTACGTGGATAGAATACAAAAAAATAAAATATTGTTGCGGCGGCGGCGGTGGTGGTTGTGGTGGTGGTGGCGGTAAGCTCAGGCTGCTGCTGCTGGTTATACTAGATAAGAAGAAAAAAAGCCGTGAGCTTGATGGATATGAAAGGATAGATAGCATCAGAAAGAAAGCACACACACATATTGATGTGTTTACGTGATCGGAAAGTGAAAATTGATGATAGTTTCTTCTTTGTGGATCAGCAGCTTGTAATAATATGCGTGTGTTTACAACGACGAGCATGCATGCATGGTGATGGCTATGATATTGATGGGAAGACAAGTTGGGAAACATCTTGTGCATATCATCATCATCATCATCCTGCATAGTGCTATGCTATATACCCTCTACCATTATCAATTTGCAATATAGCTAGTTACTTACGTGTGTTTTGCAATTTAGATTTTTTTAATAATAAAAGAAAAGGCGAAAAATGGCCAAGTCATGAAGCTTGACGGAGAAACACTAGTGTAGTAATTTACATTTTTTGGAAAAATGACAAGTGTCTACTGTAATGACAGGGAAATAAGCAATTTTACTTTTTTTGCGCCCAGCTCATCTGCTGTGACATGATAGGGGCGTGCAAGGAAATTGACAGAAAGATAGGAATATTTGTGCATGCAAATTTTCTTATGTTTGTTCCCAAACTGTCGAAACCAACGCAAAAAAATTGTGTGGAGAACAAACAGTATAAAAAATAATAATAATTACGGTCAAGTAAGTTTGGTATTTTAGGTATTATCATAAAATATATATTATCTTTCTGCTTACCTTAACCACATACTGTACATACTCGTTTCCCATCACTTTTATCATTCAATCCATACAAATAAAAGAGAAAGCGGGGAAAACCAATAATAATAATAAAAATTTCTCTTTACCTTAACCACATATTGTACATACTCGTTTCCCATCACTTTTATCATTCAATCCATACAAATAAAAGAGAAAGCGGGGAAAACCAATAATAATAATAAAAATTTCTCTCGACCTTGTTGTTTGTTCTTTTCTTTCTCTCTACCATCTCGGTAATGACAGTTACTCCCACAGAACAACAGTAGTAATTCCTAAGTAAACAATAATAGTAATTACCAGTGTTCCATTTTACCCTCTTGTTTTTCTTTGTTTTGTTTGAGCTTGTTACATGATGTTGAGCTGTTGGGAAGCAGAGAGAGAGAGAAAGGAGGCACAAAAAAGACATGTGTACCAGTGTATCTGACAGCTGTCAAGTTGTGGCAAAGCGAAGAGCAAAACAAGCACTGCTGTCTATCTATCTCTCCAATTTCCAATGAGTGTATGTATTGTATACTCACTCCGCATTTTACCACCTTTATCAGTATCAGTAAATATTGACCCGGAAGGAAAAGCAAAACAAACTGAGAAGCGGATTTACTACTCCAAACAAAAAAATTCTTTTTGACGATATGAGATACGCGATTGTGATAGCACGTGCAGAAGGATTTCCTTTTAAACGACACCGAAAAAGTATAATCATAGTGAAAAATATAATATCCTATTTATTTCCCATTTTGTCAAAATGGTAAAATACAAATGATAAAAATATAAAATTGGTCGATATTCAATCAAGCTACCAGTTTATCACAAATTAATTTATGTGCCTTTTCCTTTTAAACGACACCGAAAATATATAATCATAGTGAAAAATATAATACATATCCTATTTATTTCCCATTTTGTCAAAATGGTAAAATACAAATGATAAAAATATAAAATTGGTCGATATTCAATCAAGCTACCAGTTTATCACGAATTAATTTATGTGCCCATGATTATGGAACAAGTATAGTAGCACGCGATTCGCTCTGTCATGTAATTTGTTGTTTAACGATGCTACAAGGTTCTACTACTACTACAATATTTAATCTTTGTTGTTGTTCTCACTCTCATGGTCATTCTTAAGTATTCTTCATAGTTTTTAATAATTAGATTTTCCTCGAAAGAATTTTAGCAGCAACGTCTACTACACGGGAAAAAGTTAACAGAAAATTATAATGACAAAATTGTTTATCTCCTGTTGTTCCTGAGTAAATTGCATAAAAAAAAAGATAACAAGCCGCCACTATACTACTGCACTGCTTGTATAATAATCCATCTACAAGGTTCAATCTCTTCTCCTTCTCTTCCGCTTCCCGTATTTATCATCATTTTCTCAAAAAAAAACTGAAACAAAAACGGAGCAAGTTGAGGGAAAAGCGGAAATAATAAACTAATGCATTGTAAATGGAATAAGAAGGAATCACAATGGCAAATCGACTGCAGGAAATGCAAAACCTGTCTGGTTGATACGCTAATAATAAACTGTCAAATTGTAAAAATTTAACCTAACCTGTGTATTTATTGACGTTTGAAGAGAAAACGTTATAGAAATTACAATCACCTATTTCTGAAAAATATTTTCTTACGAACAAAGGGTACAGGAGCGCAAACGGACGGACAGACAGACAAACCAAATTTATGATGATGACGTTATAACATTATAATGACTGACAAAAAAGGTAAATCCCTTTTTTGTTCAAGTTTCTATTTAGCTCGTAGTAGTCATTCGCTTCCTCTTTTTCTCCTCTCTTTCAGTCAATGCCCTTCACTTTGTTGCAAACAAGGACATAGGACATCATCGTGATGATGATGATGAAGTTTATACTGTCAGGTTTGAGATTATTTATACCTACCTATCGCTAGTACCTATTCAGTTTACTTTTACCCAACAAGCAAGCACTTGATTTTTTTGTTACACTTGTGCATCTTGTACCTTTCTCTTTCTAGTTTTTTTCTTTCTCACTCAACTACGCCGACAAACTGTGTAGTGTATATATGAGCTAGTGAGTATCACAAACAACATCATGAAAAAAACCTGGAAATTGGACAGGGAATTGGGAACGACAGAGCAAGGCTGCACCGTGGGGACCCTCGTCATCATTTTCCTCCCATGAAAATGAAAATCAATTTGTTGTAAAAAAAGACACACTTTTCCTTTTCACACACTGCCTGTTGTTATTACTTTTCCTGATTAGATACTGCTTACATTTATCCTGGGAAGATCAAGTGTTGTTTTGTGTATGACAAAAAGCATTAAAAAAGAGGATGAAAAGTTCACTCACCTGTGTACTTGATGAATAAATAAATGAAAATGTACAAAAATGTGCATTCAAACAAAGCGTTTCTACAAGTCTACAGAGTTATCTGTATAATGTGTGTAGAAATAAGTCAATCTGAAAAAAATGACTACCTACCTACCTATTTCCAATAAATAACATGGACTGAGAAAGTAAAATAATTTTTATCTGCACATGAAAGGAAAAACCGACCTTGCTCTTCTACCTTTGGACGTGGTGGTATCCTCCCACTCAAATAGTTTATGTGTCTCACTCAATTATATATTTCCTAACCATTATTTTGCAAATTCCACCTCTACACTTACTCTATACAGAAAGAAAGGGCTGTCGATAGCAATATATGTACATGTACATAAATATATATATTCCATTTTTTTGGGTACTAAAGACTCCAACGAAACTGAACCAAGACCAACCCAAAGCTACTAATAATTCATAGTGTAAATGATGAATGGGATCCGGTGGGATGGAAATCTAGAAATTGGAAGTTGGTTCGTTTGCTCGCTCCCTCGCTCTTCTTCAATACGTACAATGCTCAAGTCTATTATTATTATTGGGAGTTGTGTAAATTGCCTGGAGAAATGCCACCGTCGTCGTCGTGCGTTTAGACTGGTGGTGGTGGTGCTGCCGTTGATAATGCTAATAAGTTGTGTGAGTTTTCATCTGATGATCTTATTCGAGTGTGTGTGGTACGTCGTATGTACACTATGCATGATATAGCTACTTACTCAAAAGGCTATAATGATGAAGGCCAAAAGCGACGTTAGTTCTCCTCCCCTACCATTATACTACCGCTGTTGCTGCTGCCGCCGCCGAGAGAAGTGAAATAACCAGGAGGATCGAAAATGGAAATGCTGCGGCGTTGGCTTGAAAAGCTGGTTTGTGTGGTGATGTCCTTGTGAATTCACTTAGCTTCAACCAATCCCCGTTTCATGAACCAATGAAAGCATGCATAATGCATCTATCTGCTGCCGTTTCTATATCTTCTTCTTTCTCTAACTACATATCTTTATTATTATCTTCTCACATTATCATCATCATCATCATCGCCATCGTCTAAAAAATTCTCTCAATTACATACATGCATGCAGCATAGGAAATAAAAGGAAGAAAACGATAATGGAAGAAAGACGGGGGGAAAAGGAGAGAGAATAATTGAAATCCGCATTATCAATAGAAATCACAGGCGTGTAATGCAATATTCAGTCAATTGCCAAAAAAACTCAAATTATAATTAGAAATGCACAATCGGTAATCAATGTGTTTTCTTCCAAGATTCAACTATAGCGCATGATGGAAAAGTGTAGAAAAATAGAAAGCTTTTTGTTGTTATTAAGTACTCCTTGTGATATTATAAAAACATCGTGATAATGCCTCAAAGAGTGAGGTGGAGGAGAAAATGTTCTGAGTATTCTGTCTAATCGATAACTTCTTAAAGCTTCAACCGATTCAACTCAAACTTTTCACTGCATCAACTTTATGGTTCTATGGGACGATCCCTATTAAATTTGAGCAACATTAGTCAACGGAAACCGTTACGATTTCAAATTTTTTCCTGACATTAAATATATACATGTGACAC
The DNA here is from genome assembly GCA_027743785.1 of Sinhomidia bicolor. NCBI lineage: Eukaryota > Metazoa > Arthropoda > Collembola > Entomobryomorpha > Entomobryidae > Sinhomidia > Sinhomidia bicolor. The sequence continues at coordinate 853 of JAHZMT010000676.1, read as the reverse complement.
ATGGCTTCATGATTACTTTTTGACCAATTAACAAGAATCCAATAATAGACTGAAATTTTTTAACGGTTTTCGAGAAAACGACGACAATTCAACTTGTCAACAATCTTTTGAGTTCCCATCATCAAACAACCTGACTGACAATGATAAGGTGACCATTGTTGATGGAAACGCATCACAATGCATATTATGCTCAACCAAGATGATTCGAGACTTCATCTCCAATGTGATTCTTTATTATCATTTCAAAGTCAAGGAGATCAAAAGAGGGAAAATGTAATAATTTTATTGTTGTTTGTTTATTCTACATCATTTACTTATTTTTACTTTTTAAATTTGAAAAAAAACGTGTTCGTGTCTTTTGTCCTCAAGATTCAGTGGCACTGTTTGTGATTCCAATATTAACCTGACTTTGATTTTGCCAAAGTACAATCTTTTCTTTAAATTTTTTTTTATTGTTTAAGTTGTTTATTTAAATGAAACTTTTAAAGGAAATGAACATGGAATAAAGTACAATCGAGAAGCAGAGGGCACTGTAAATTACTAATTTACGTTTTAATAACATTACAATTTCCCATTTTTGATATTATATTAAGATGTCAGGAAAACAAAGCAAAAACAAAGAAACAGCAAGAAGATCTACTGGAAATGAAGATGAGAAGACAGTACAGAGTGAGTACATTCAGCATTGTGAAGTGACCAACAAAGGCTCATCCTATGAAATGACCTCCACCATAGGAGCATCCTCTTCATTTCCCATCGATTTTTCGCATGCCTTCTCAGTATCAGATGATCATCAGTTAATCGTCAGATCTCTCCAAAATCTGATTATCCATCAATCAGTGACGACGATGAG
>JAHZMT010000675.1:0-11910 GCA_027743785.1 Sinhomidia bicolor | reverse complement strand
AAAAAATAAGTAGTTTGGTAAGCATAAAAATTTTTAATAATAATTCCGCGAATAGTACAAGAATAAATTGAACAAAATTAACAGCATGTTTCCGCGTATTAGTAGTAATTTTAATACAGAAAAAAGATCAAAAGCAAGGAATTCATTTATTGTAACAAAATATGTGTGTTGACAAAAATGGAGAATATTAAATTTACAAGAAAGTAAAATTACACCGTTGCCAATATAATACTTGGTAATAAGTACTCATATTTTAGGAGGAAAACTTCAGGAAAAACTACGCGAGACTGTATATATTTTCTTTAGAAAACAGATAGATACCTATTGTGTCATTGTTATATAATAATAATAATTTATGTCAAGGCCACACACACACACACGGATGTTTTGTAAGTTTGAAAGTACCAGCAAAGCAGCGAGCATCATCTTTCATTTTTTCAGCCATCTAGATCTCTTCCAACATAATAATAATAGTACCTAATATCTCTTGCGTACATGACTAAAAATTAATTTAGCTTATCTTTTTCTAGAAAGAGAGTACGGCGAAAAAAGAAGGCTTTTGAAGTTCTTTTTTAATGTGGCATGCTTTGCTGTGGCTGAATGTACATAATACGATAAGTAAACAAACACAATGCCAGATTTATAAAAAAAAATGTATATCAATAAAGGTAAGCATGTTTAACGGAAGTTAAATTGGGTATACATACATATAAGCATACATACATAAAAAACTTACATAAGCAAAGGATAAAATTTCTCTTTTTATTGCCGAGGCTATGCAGCGGGAGGATCAAACAAAGTAGAAATTTTCTTTGGCACTTTTAAATTTACTTTTACGTGCTAAAGCAAAGCAAAGCAAAGCTAGCAGTAGAAGAGAGGCTCATTTCATTTCCCATTACGGTAATTTTCTTTACTACACACTGCTTGTCGTCACCGTATTGTTAAAAGCCATGCAAGCCAAACAACAAAAAACGGGTAGAGAGAGAGAGAGAGAAGAAAAGGAATTAGATATGTGAGTAAAAACTTTTTCAAGTACTTTCAACAGAGAGAAATAGCGCATACAACACCACCAGCAGCAGCAGCAGGAACACAAAACACAATATGCCACCGTACCAGGGCATTTTTTTGTCCGGGTTTTTACTCAACAACCACCAGTATGTAATGTACGTGTATGTATTTACACACTTGAGTTGTAGTAGTAGTAGTGGAATGTTGTTGATTTTTTTTTACTTTTTTTACATTTTAAAACGATGAGAATGTATAGTCGTGCACACCTGCTGACAACAAAGAGCCAGTGCATTTCTAATTTACTCTTTTTTAATACAACTTTTCAACATCAAAAGGAGGAGGAGAGAAGAAGAAAAAACTTTTTAATACTAGTAACAGTATTTTTAATACTAGTATTCTTATTATTAGTATGAGTTGGATGGTACCTTCATCATCATCATGCGCAACAGCCGAAAAAAAAGAAATCTTTTTTCTCATTTTCTTTTTTGAAGAAGCTGAAGTAGCTAAGCTGTTGTTGTTGTAGTTGTGCACTTTCATTCAAAAGTGGAATGTATGAGTGTGCATGTGTGCTGGTTGTTTTTGTAAATGAATGAAACGTACAGTGAAATGCAGAAGAATAGTTTATTTTTAGAAAACAGTACAAAAAGCATTAACTGCATAAAATTTTTACTGCAATATAAATATGTACATACATATAATGGAGTAAGTGGGTGAAACAAGGTAACTACAGACTTGGTCGACAGACCATAATAATAGAAGGTAATGTAGGTATAAATATTTTTTGAATAAAAATAAAAATTACATTAAAACTTTTTCTATTAAATATTTTTTGTAAAATGAAAACACGTCATCATCACACAATGTTGAAAGCAACGTGTAAAAAAAAGATTTTATGATATGTAGAACACTTAACAGTCTAATGAGCACAAACAGTAGCAGCAGTAGCGGTGCCATAATGTAGAGTTTTTGATGACGATCGGCTTCAGATAATGCTTGCATTGTTTACATTTTTTTATGCACACTACACAGCTAATTTTTTTACTAATTGCCTTAATGGTTTTCATGAATGTTTCAAAAACATTATAATAAGTATATTATGACTTGTGTTTTTTAAACATTTTTAATCTTGATGTTTCCCATTTTTTCCGAATGCAAATTCACAGGTAGGCCAGACACAGTGCATAATTGCACGGTCGCGAACCACTCGACAGATGCCGTGTTTCTCTACTGCACAGAAGGATTTAATGGCGGGCTGCCGCAGTCATTTATGCTAGAGTTATTTGATAGTCACTACAATAAGATACGCGCCAACATCACCAACATCATTCCTGCATTCAGCGTCGCTGGGCTTGAGCCAGGCCAGTCATACGTGGCTAATGTGTATGCCATTAACAACAAAGGAAGATCGGAACCGTCAACCGTGTCCGTGTTTACAATGAGAAATCCTGAAAAAATCCGCACTCGGGAATCAGGTAAGAGACAAACGGAAAGATTATTATGTACTTCCATTATTATTATAATCATAAATAAGTAAATAAATAAAAATAACTTTAAAACTTCACCTCGAGCTCGATTTATTTTGTTGCGATTATCAGCAAATCTGTTTTCTATAAATAGCATCAGACTTGTTATTACCCAGTTGGAATATATAGAATACGTACGATTTTACTGAGCAAAGCAGTATCAATCTTTACACTGTAAAATGCAGAGAGGATGGAGGACAAAAATATATCTGCTCTCATTGCATCATTGAATGCCTTATTATGCAGGGTCGTAAATGTTGCTAACGCAGAGTGAGTGAGCTATAAATAGCATTGGGCTAGTTCTAGATATCCACAAAAAGTTTAGTTTTGCTTGGCTTATATAAGCTTTCACTTTTCACTAGCCCAGGTTAAATACCGATACTTTTTTCAGAGAATTTCATTATTTTTTGCATTACAGAGAGGCAATATTCATAAATGCACTGAATGGTTCGTACAACATGCATTTTCTGTACTTGAATATTATTTTGAACAGTGTGTAAATATGTACAATAGTAAAATATTTCAAAAAATTCTTTTTAGATTTTAATACAAGCATGTGTAAATAAAAACAGTCCATTTCCTGTGTGTAGGTATATGTAAGGCTTGGACAAATAAAGATTTTAATCAGCAGAGCCAAATATTGTCATAATTTTAGAATGGATAAAATCACATAAATAAAGGGTCACACAGTAAAGGCAGCATAGCAGCAGTGTACGTACGTACATACATTTACACACAGTTTTTAGTTATCACTGTCAAGTTACGTTTCCCCCTGCCATTTAGATCACAGCAGGTACACGAGGAAATATGGACCATGATTTATTTGACTTTTGCCCTTTTTGTTGATAAAATACACTCTTGAGAAATGTCCATAACTCACATTGCGTCAGCTCTAATTTGTATCGTTACATCGCATTCGAATGAAATCCTTTATGATAGATTAGCACTGGTCAGGCTATAATAACTTGTTATTATTATTATTATGTACCTACACATACATTGGTATTTTTCTTCGAATAAATCTCTATATATACATATTATACCATATTTTTTTCTCGTCTATTTAGCTGGGGTTCCATTGGTTGGGATTAGCTTTCCACCACCGAGGTCCTCCATTTTTAATTTATTATTATTACAGGCTACGCTATCTCAGGAAAAAAAATGTACACGAGTATAAAAAAGAATGCTAGAGTGTATAAACGAAAGAAGCGGTAAAAATCATCATAAATCTAGCGGAAAAAACTGTGTCAGATCCTTAGCGATACAAAATATAATTTGATTAACGGTGCCCGTGAAACATGATGTGAACTCTCTCTGCTTCTTTTGTGCACGGCCTGGTGCGCCATTCTACTGTTAATAAGCTTTTTTGCTACGGCTCGCTGGCGGCACTAGCCAACTATTCTGCTGTGGATGATTCGATTTATTCCAACTTGAGTTCATCATCATCTGCTCGAGTTATTGTTCGGCTTCTAGCAGGAAACCTATATACAGATTTAATATATATATATAAAATATATATAGATAGAAAAAGCTGCGTTATCACATATAAACTAGTAGATAACACCTGGTTCTCTCCTACGCAAACCTTGTATTTATCAGAAAACCATTTATAAAAGAATTATGTCAGATGTCTCAGTTCACCAATTACATGTTAGATAAATTGTAAAAAAAATACTGCAGATTTTTTTATCCGATTAACTCATCATCATCATCATCATCATTTTTTAAGCGCTACAAGAGATCATGAGAAGCAATTTTCGTAAATTCATTCCGGATGATGATGCGTCTTTGTTGATTACCGGATTCAATTTAGTGAATGCTTTTTTTGTGTGTGCGTCCTTGTCATGGCCATGATGATAATGTTACGACAAAAACGTATAAAATTGCAATGTAAAAAGTACATAAATTTTATGGGAATATATATAGGTATACACACAGAGCTGAAGGACAATTTCGTCGGGGGAGATAGATAAGTGAAGCTAGAAAAAAGAGTATGATGGCGCTTTAGAAAATAAAAATGTGAACAAACATTGATTTTCTGAGAAAAAAATTTTCTCTTGTAACCAACCACACATGTGTGCCTTTCGTATCTAAAATTTAATATTTTATGTAGGTATATTTACTTATCACTTTCGCCATTTTCCCCCTATGACCTATAATAAAAATAATAATAAAAATTGAAAAATCATGTTTTTCTCAATTTTCTCTCTCTCTAGAAATCCCTCGTGCAAATACTCACATCCAGCTTTCTCCCACGGTGAGCATCGTGATTGGAGTTTGCACAGCTCTTGTGATCGTTTCCATTGTTGTAATTGTGCTGAGGATCTACTGTGCGCGGAAGAGGAATCGTGATCGACGAAGACGGGACAAGGCTACCACTCCGCTGAAAACGGATACGTCGGAAGGCTGTGATCCCGATGAAAAGAACCCTGATGTCATTCCTCAAGGTAAAAGATAACATAATTTAATCACATTTATTTTTTGATTTACTTTACTGTATCCTTCAGCAAGTTCCAAAAAAAAATTCTTTAAAAAATTCTGAAAGCCTTGCACAAACATTTTAAGATGTTGTTGCAAGTGCATTGCCTACCTGTTGGCAACTTTACACATTATGTACACTTTTGAGCCCGTGAAAAATAAAATTTGAAAACATGTCAGCATGATCACCGTTTAAAGAAAGCATTGTTTTCTGTTTTAAAAATACTGGAATTTCAATTCCAAATATTATTTTTTGAAATGCAATCAATAAATCTATCGTAAAATTTCCAATAGCTAGGATGTTGTTCCCATATACCTGTTCGTAGTTTACTAATTTTTTTCTGTTTTATTTCTTGTATGGCTTTATAACACAACATTTTTCACGTTTGTTTTCCACAGTACAGTACACATCCCTTTTCAATATAAAACATATAATGTATAACGTAGTGACAGAATCTTTGTAAAAGTTGAGTAAAAATAAAGTCACTGAGCATGATTTCAACTTTTTTTCCGCGAAGCACAAGCATCAACTGTAATACATTAAAGTGTACCAAATCCATAATAGCATTTGTTAGTCAATGGAACACCAGAAGGCTAAAAAAAGTGGAGTGGAACATGGAGAATGAGAGCAAAACGCATTTTCTGTTATTAGAAAAGAATAGCATTTATGGTATTACTACCTGACTAAAAACTGACTGTGAGGCGGAATATACATTTTTGATATAAAATAATACATAGATACAGCATCCCTTTTCTAAGATAAAAATTACGGTTTGCAGTGCAATCGGTTGGTGGTCCCTAAAATATACTCTTGACTTTCATCTTCATAAGAATAGTTTGCTAGTTTACAAGTAAAAGTAAAAATACTCCCCCCCCCCCTCTTCCAAAAAAACCAATGCTGCCTGGTTATATATATCTACCTATGGGGTACTTAGGTACGTTAGAATTTTAGTGTATAGGAAAATAATAATAATATACATTTTTAGTTGAAAAGAAAAAAACGTGCGCCACAAAGTGATGTGGGTAGTAGGCAATCAAAGCTAAAAGCTTTCTCGACAGAGAGGAAATTTTTCGGAGAAGTACTTTCAACTGTTACTTCTTCTTGTTCTTCTTCTAGTTCTACTTCTCCAGCAAGTTGGACATCCACGCAGGGAAAAAAGTTTACGTCATAAAAAGCGCAGTTGGAAATCTTCAATGTCCAAGCAAAGCAATTTAAAAGAGAGAAAGTGTATGGGGTGGTGGTGGTGGTACGGCATGGTGTGGTAGTAAGTGGAGGCAAATGAACGAAAGAAAATCAAGAATCGTTTTCTTTTTTTTTCTTCTTCTTCTTATGTTCCTGCCACCACTTGCCACCACACCATACTATACCACCACCACCACCAATAGCAAACTCAAAATTGCCTTGATCTTTAAGCTATTTTACATTATTAGAAGAGAGTTTTTTTATTTCCTTTTAAAAAAATGGGAACAAGACCTACTTTATGTTAATCCTGTCTTGACTACTTGCCTTTCCTTGCATTACGCGAATTACTGTACCAACTGCTGCTTTAAATGCTCTGCTGCTGTTTCACACTGTCATTCAGTCAGAATCAGAAGCTGTTTTGATTACATGGAAAAAAGCACATATTACGTGTATATATTGTACATGTTAGCTCAGGTTTAAATGTTTGTTTTATACTGTTTGTATAATTTGTTGTTGGTATACTTAAAACGGTACATTTTTTGCTTGCAGAAATTGTAAACACATCTGTTGTATTGTTATCTATCTCACCGCCTATATATAAGCTATCATCATCATGTTCATTTTTTACTTACGTTATTACCTGCAAAAAAGTGGAGTCTTGAATTGAATCTTGCTCGCTTTCTGTTTGGCTTCTTTTTTCTTGGTCGAGTAATCGTCAAGTGCCTACCATTAGCGAGATAAGATTTTTGGGAAAAAGGAGACTTATTTTATATAGCTCGTACCGTTCCTTTTGCTGCAACAGCTCTCTAGAAAAGTTAGTCAACAAACTTGCTATACACATGTAGAAAGCATATATATGTCCCTGTGTACAATGTTTGTGCATTTCATAAGGCCTTCAAACCTGTAGACTATATGAATCGATTTATATTTTCTCCTGAACTGGCCAAAGCAAGCTAGTTGAAATCTATAGCAGTAGAGCCATGCAGTGTGCAAACAAAAAGGTAGTACACTTGTTATTATTAAAAAAATCAAGCATGTTTGTTGAGAAATAAGTACCTAATGAGAGTGACTCATCAAGTATGATGATGTCTGTCTACCCTGTCAGCATGTAAAAAGAGACAGCTGTTTCTAAAATACACACAAAAAAGCTATTTATAAATAGGTACGCAAGAAAAATATCACATGCGGGGATTTTGTCTCCATAAAATAAATTGTGGAGCCGATTCCAAGAAAAAAATAATTAGGAAAAACAAAATTGAACAGTTTGAAGCTATATAGATTATTGGTTGGTTTAACCTTTTTGATTTGTAAATAAAAAAAATATAGTATCAGGCTATGTATATATACCTATATGACTTTATTACCGGTCAGTCCTCTCACAGAACCCGAGAAAAGGAGGGAAAACCTGTACATAAAAGCTATTCTTTGATTTACCCAATCAATACCTTTCTTTTTTTTCTCATGTTCTCTTGCTACTCCTATATACCACCTTGTTCATTTCAAGTGCCTACTTAGACAACAAAAAAACACGAAAAGAATGAATTAGTATGTTCATGTAAAAGTACCAATTGGTATATATTGGTCTACCTGATTGCTAACTTGGGTTTATTCAGTGGTCAGTGTTAGTGTTTCAATGAAAAAAAGTAATTTAGGGAAAGCTTCATCTTGTTCACAAATGAAAATGGCTAGAGAGAGAGGGAGAGAGCATAATTGTGGCTTTTCATTTACCAAAAAAAAGACTGCATTATACCAAATGACTCTACAGGTAAAGGTAAAGCTGCTGCAGAAAAAAAATATATCCGTTTACTTTTCCGACATTTCATTCGTCAGTATAGCTGTTAGTTATACCACCGCATTGAGCCTCCCTTTTTCTACTTCGAAAAATCGACATCCATGTTTCTTTTTCTTTTTCTTCCTCTTCGTTTTTCCCACTGACAAGGTGGGAGTGGCAGCTTTGATTGGACTAATTAAGTTGTGTGGTGGTGGTGAAGATGTTGATGATTTAAGCAATTATTGAGAAGAGAATCGACACATCTTTTAGTTAACTACTACATGTATGTAGAGCTCTCATCCACTTACTGTTATTATTTGAAAGACAGCCGTACCAGCAAAAAGCAGCAAAGGTGCATGCCTGGCTTTCATTTTTGTGGCGCTGCTGCTGCGGTTTGTTAGTACAGTGTAGACAAAAAAAGTTAAATGGAGAGGGAATAAAATAGAAGAGAACAAAAAAACGCAGTAGTAAACACACAAAGGAGCTAAGCTTTCTCCCTCTCTCTCTCTCATCAGCCTTCTTCGCATATTGTGGATATAACATGAAACATTGTAACCAAAGGGCTCTTTTTTTCTTTCTTTTTTTGGCTGAAAACAGCAAAACCATTTTTTGTCAGTTTTATTTTTCTTCACTGCTTCTCTGCTCGTATGTTCCTTCTTCTTTTTCTGTTGTTGTTGAAATTCCTTGACCAACTTGGAGCAACAAAAGCCGACAAAAAAATACACACATGACTTACAGCTCATGTTATTGAGAGTGAGTAAGAAGAAGAAGAAAGGGATGATGATGAAAAATGATGAAAATGCACAATGCCAGCGCACATTATACATATGTTTGCTGGCTGGCGTCTTTTATTTTCAGCCATACAGTACTACTACCAGATAAAATGTACATAGCTAATGTAATATAGGTTATTGTTGTGATGATGATCATCATCATATGTGCTAAAAACTTATTTTCTTTCTTTATACTTTATCTTGTAGACTCAGACGAAGTGGAGTACTACCGCAAACGTCAGCAACACATATCGACGATTGATACGTCTCCAGCTCGCGTTACCCCTGGGGGGCTTCCTGGTTACTGTACACTGCGAAACGGAGGCATACCTCTGCAAGATCTCAACAACATTGGGACTCGGCCAAAATTCATGGTAAGTTAAAAACACGCTATACTTACTTATATATAAGGTAGTTTTAGTTGTTCTCTCCTTTTCAATACATTGCATTGTTGTTAGTCGCCTCAAAATCCTCAGCTTTTTTGGTTGGTTTAAGAAAAAGATAATAATAATAATAATAGCAATTCCACATTATTCTCATATATCTCTTCTCTACCTAATGTAAAATCCATAAACATTATAGTCATCATCATGTATATTAAATGAGTTGTCACATATCACCCACTAGCACCACCGTAAAGTCAAAAATGCTGTGTGGTACTGCTACTATAATCGGTAAAAATAGATATGATATGGCAGCGGCGGCGGCGGCGGCAGAGGCATCGGCCACAAAAAAACATAAAACTTTCGTTTTTCTCCTCAGTTCACATCCGGACTAATGACCTGTATTCCTTAAAATCCATAAACATTATAGTCATCATCATGTATATTAAATGAGTTGTCACATATCACCTACTAGCACCACCGTAAAGTCAAAAATGCTGTGTGGTACTACTATAATCGGTAAAAAGTAGATATGATATGGCAGCGGCAGTGGCGGCGGCAGAGGCATCGGCCACAAAAAACATAAAACTTTCGTTTTTCTCCTCAGTTCACATCCGGACTAATGACCTGTATTCCCACGTGAATTTGCGTTGTCATTTTTTAACTCACAGTACAATCCTATCACTACTCCTATCTTAAACCGAAAGAGAAAGAAAAAAATACACGCATTGCGTACAAGCTATTTTAGGAAATAAGTGTGCACAAAATGCTGGCTGGGTGTAAATATATAAGTGGAAAATGTATGAAGACTTGTAAAAGAATCTTAAACCGAAAGAGAAAGAAAAAAAATACACGCATTGCGTACAAGCTATTTTAGGAAATAAGTGTGCACAAAATGCTGGCTGGGTGTAAATATATAAGTGGAAAATGTATGAAGACTTGTAGAAGAAACGAAGGAGAAACTAAGAGCGCGGTATAGTAGCAAGCGAATAAATAAATAAACGACCACAGAGAGCAGCGCATAACTATTGTAGTGGCATTAGCAAAAGAATGTAGTGTACGTAAAATATACATATATGCCCATTACAAAAGGTATAGTTAAACGTGTAGTCAGTGTCATACCAAAAATGGTCAGTCATCATTATCATCATCCCCAAAACGAAAGCAGCGGTGGCAGTGGCAACATTAACTTGCTGCTATTGTACTGCCATATCGAATCGAAGCCAACAGAAAAAGGGCTAAATGAATGAGCGTAAGTGCACACTGTAGAGCTGTTAATGTGTATATTTTGAACAGCCTAACGATGTTGTAGGATCCTAATGGGATCTTCATTTTCTTTTAAAAGTGTATTATTACGACTACTACATGGCTATCTATGTATATCTATAGAGAGAGAAGAGACACACTCGGTTAAAATGCAAGTCAGCAATGGCAGCCAAAAGTATCAAGACATTAGGAGAAAAAGTGTGTAAAATAGGCGAAATAACTAGTTGGTTTGCTGGGTTTACAAAGATTTAGACAAAAGCGTGTGCTAAAAGCTTTACTTACACGAGAGCTATTTGTTCTTTACTCACAGAGAGAAAAAAACGCTATAAAATAATGTGCGTAGGATAGTCATCATCACCACCACCACCACCATCGCCATGTTCCATATGGAATGTACTACTAATATACACAAAAACTAAAAAAATGAAGAGAAAAATAAAAACTCACATTGTATTTTTTGAAGAGCTTTGTTTGAAAATGTGTACGCACTAATACCCCAACCACCACTACTACTACTACAACTGCCGTCAAATGTAGTTTTTCCAAGCAGTAAAATAAAAGTAACTAGATACTTTGCGGTTTTGGTTTGGGCCATTGGAAAGAACAGATATTTTTAGCACTACTCACGACAACAATGATGCGATGAGTTTAGTAAAGTGTATTGCATGCATGCATTATTATTGTGCTCTTGGTGTTCAGTAGTGGTGGTCTGTTGTGCTCGTGATGAAGAAAATGACGATCATGATGATGACGATGATAATAATGACGGTCCTGAACGGTTTCTGCATTAAAACACTGGAAAATCTTTCACAAGCTGTACCAACTACACTGCTACAAGTCAACGAGAAAATAATGCTAAAAGAAAAAAGGAAACCTAGAAAAAAAGTTATTTTGTAGAAGTAGCAGTAGTGGTGGTGGTGGTGATGGTTTGGTACATAATAACCCATCATTTTACAATATCAAGATTTTTGGTTGGCTGACTTGCATAATATATATTACCCTACGCACACACTATATACATAAATATTACAGTTATTATATATTTCTCTCTCTCTCTCTCTCTCTTTTGTCGTCACAACTGGTTTTACTTTTTATCACAAAATACCAGTTTCATAGTTTCAAATGAAACCATTAGCGAGGAAAATTCTTGTTCAATGAGAACAAACGCTGCTGGTGCTGCTAGTGTATTTTAGAAAACGTTAATATTTCCTGTTGACACAGTCGTATGCTTGTTATAATATAATGCTTTTACTCAATATTTTATTCCATGTGTATAATGCTCAATGTGTTAAATTACGGAAACGTATATACATATGCATTATATAAGCATATATACATAATATTTAGCTTTATGTTTTAGTGTGGGCCACTTTTCGAAACTTTCCCTTCTTTTTTTACTTCTTCCTTTTTACTCATGCTGCTATATAGTGTGTGGGGTGTCCCTTGAAGACAACCTAATCTATAGTATGCTGCTGGTGGTGCACATTATAAACTACAACTCTGTAGGTTTTCACCCATGCAGTTT
>JAHZMT010000674.1:0-30015 GCA_027743785.1 Sinhomidia bicolor | reverse complement strand
ATCATTATTATTATTTTATGGGTCACCACACACACACACACTTACTGCCATGCAATTATTATTTACAATTATTACGGTAATCATGAGTATCTTAACAAAACTGTAATTGTCGCAAAAAAAATAATAAATACTTTCCTATAAGGATATAGAATGACGTTTGTCACAGGCTTGCTTTTTTTAAAAAAAAAGAAGCAAGTGTGTGATGTTCTGTTTTCTCGATCTACCGAGAAGCAGGAGGAAGCCGACGGTGACGCAGTCAATATTCATTATGTTTCCTAAGAGCTTTTGTATACAGACCAGGTAAAAGCAAAATGAGGCAAGGGAGGAAAATGTCAATAAACAGTGGTGGCATATAGTAGTCGTCGAGTACTTTTTCTCTGTATGTGCTCAGTTCTAATTATTTTTGTTCTTTGTTTATCCTGCTGGAGAAGTAAGTGTATTTGCTTGTGTGAGTTTGCAAACAGGTCGTTAGACAGTTTGATTGTAATTACTATTTACTCAATGCAGACTCACACAGTGTAGAAATTTTATAGAGAGAGGAGAATGAGACACAATCGACACACCTACACATTGTTTATGGGTGCAACAAAGCTGCTAGTAGTAGAAACAAAACGTTTCTACGCCAAAAATATATGGACTCGTAATATTTCAAATGAGAATGGGCGTGTTTGCAAAACTTTAGAAGAAAGTTTTTAAGTACACGTTTACAAATGCTATATTGAGCTAGTGTTCAAATCATTTAATAATGCTATTCAAGCTAACTACGTATTATTGTCTACTATACAATTTGGCATTTCGTGATTTAAAAAAATATAAGATAGCACCTACTAACTCGCAATAACAATTTTGGACTCTGCAAAATATTTATTGGAAACTATCAACTTTGGTCATATATACCTGCATGCACAAATGCACTCATGTGTACAGGTTGACAGCAAAATAATTGATGATTAGAAGTTTAAATAATTCTGCTGCTTGATTTATTTCAATAGTGATGCAGATAAAGAATCGGCCTCGTAAATTTTAAACTAGCAACAGGAGTGGCAAAGGCCTAGTCTTAAAACAGTTTATAATCGTTCTGTCTATACCGTTATATACTCTCGCGACAACAAAATGAGTCATGTCATCATGCCAGGATAATTATCTGTTGCTTACTTCTGTCTAATGTAGTAACAACCACTACAAAACTGTAGTGTGCGAAATGAGTTTTGCAGAACAAAACAAGTAATTACTTGTTACGGATTACCATGTAATAATTAAATATGAGTGTATTTTATTTACACTTTTCCATGCACAATGTTTGTTATGCAGCTAGGCGTGGTCGTGTTCAAAACACGTAGGTAGTTCATCGTGGTCATCGTCTAACCTGCTTGCTGTACAGTATTGCGTACACTGGTAATAAATGAATTGCAGATTCGTAACGCTCTGTCTGGTGATATAACTGGTTCAATTAATCTTGTTGGTTTGCTAAACTGTGTTTTAGCCATTACAAAACCGTTATTTCAGCAAGTTTTGCAACTAATGGAAGAAGTAGGCTCTTAGGGATTTTACATGGCATGTATAACCAGTGATTTCACATGAGATACTCGCGTACTTAAAGACCCTTGAGAAGTAATCCCTATTCACTTTTTAGCAATGCAATGCTCAAATATGACTCATTTGGAAAGGTGATGCATATATACACGGTGAACTAATAACTTGGCAACAAAGCAGCACACTTTATTTTTTTTATATAAATTGGTACGTTCCAAGGTACATTGCGCGTCATGCATTTAAACGACACTCTAGCTTGTATAAGGACACAGTAAAAGGTTAGATCAGTATCGATAGACCTTTTGTCATTCTCTGCTTATTCATGAAATAGAATGTGGCAAATTTGACGACAATGCATTACATTTTGCACGTGACTGATAACTAAACTGCGTAGATAAGATGTAGTATATTTTGTTGCATGAAGTTGCCGGATGGTACCACTACTCTGTCTGGTTTTTTCAAACATCAAAAACGATACGTATTATTTCTGCAGCTCACACAGTTGGAAGCTAGGAATCATAAAATGAATCCTGTTTTTGAACAAGTTTAGCAAGCCACAGAAATGGGCACATACATACGTACGTACATACATACAGTACAAACGAAAATTTTGGGAATACCACTGACAATAAAGATGAGATGTGAGAGCTGTGTAGAGTAGATGAAGATTAAAAAGAGCTTTTGTTTTTTTTCAACTGACAACAAGTCAAGGAAAGTAATATTTCAACAACAAAAAATAGAAGAAATGAGAAGGGACAAAGAAAGGACGACTTTGTCTGAGGGCGGTGGCAATGCGGTGGTGTTGGAGTGACTGCTGTTGACATGACATGAAACATCATAGTGTCACGTTGACGATCACAACGTTTTAGTACATTTTTGTCTCATTCTCCTTCCGACAAAGAAAAAGTTAGCCAGCTAGCTAGGGACTCACTTGCTGCACCAGCAGCAGCAGTCAGAAAGGCATACCAACTATTAGTTCAGCAGAGGGAAGAAAAAGAAGAAGCACCGTTGATGGTCAAGTAGATACGGTGGTTGGTGGAATGGAAGGAGTCAGGCGAAAACCACTTTTTACATTCCACCAAGTTCTCAACAGACCAGTTAAGTGGACAGCTGGTGGACACTGGTCGGAATACCAATCAGTAAAAATAGAGAGAAAGTGAGAGAGCATGAGTAATTGAAATGAAACGTGTAGTCACTTTCCATCCAAACACATATACGCCTTGTCATCTTATCTCTACTGTTCCACACAATGTTTTGTACTTTGTCCAGAGAGTAAGCAGTAATATTAAAAAAGTATATGTATGCGCACATATGCAACTTAACGACATATTTGTTTATAGTGATATCACTATACTGCGGTGAGATCACGTTGCGATTGTTGGTTTTTGATGTAAAAAAATATATTATTTTTTTGTTCGCTGACGTATAGGTATTTATGTAAAAAGCATGCCTAATACTTTTTTTTCCAAAAAAACCTCTATGATATTTCATGTGTGATGCTGATCATCTTTTTTGTACATGTGTGGATATTATTACACAACAGAGCAAAGTATAAAGCTTTAAACATTTTTATTTCAGAAAATAAAATGCATACCTATGTATATTACAAAAATGATATCACTGTGATGATGATGATAATGATGACAATGATATGGTCGCTCTATATTACTTTGTAGTGCTGTATATGTAGGTAAGTGAGTACTGAGTACTTATTTTTTTTAGCTGTCCGTACAAAAAAAATTCATCTCGTCCAGTATAGTTTGGAAAATGTCAAGGCTTACTTCAATCGCGTGGACGAACAAGTGGGATGATTATTATATGGTGACCTTAGATGTTTGTTGCTGGAATCAATGCATGTATGTAGGTATATATTTAAACATTCTATTTTTATACCTGTAGATTCAAGATATAAAAAGGGGATTGTGTTGTCGTATGTATTTATCAATTCGGATCTACGTTTCCAAACCATACAACTAGACTCGAAAAGTATTAAAAAACTTATGCATATGTGTATATTGTAAGCTATTCAGGTATAAATGTAGTAAAAAAATGTATCCGATTTTTTTTTCTACATTTTTTTCTCTTTTTGGGACAATAATATAAACGGAAATGCACTCAAGTGAGTACATTGCACCAAGGGCATAAACTACGTAAATTGCAAAGAAAATTCTGCTAGATTTACTGCCTTTTTACGTACTTCCTACTTGGTGGATAGCAACATATAAAAAATGAGGACACTTTGTCCTATTTTATGCATGTGCTCACAATAAAATCCGAAAAAAAGAACAGGAAATCGATAGTATTTTCAGTAAATAAACGACAAATATTTTAACTGCATGATAAATGTACCAGTGCTTGTTCTTATTGATAGCAAGAATGATAGCTTTGAACTTTATATAACATTGAGCCCGTTTATCGTTCAAGATCATGTTGATGTATGTATGATGAGATGATGATGAAAAGGTTTTTCCATTGGCCCTTTCGTTCATTTTCTACTGAGAAAGTCAATCCCGAAATTGCATGTTGTCTTTTCCTTTTCTTCTTCTGCGTTTTCTTTTTTGTTGGTATATTTGCTTCTTTTCACCGATGCGGATGAAACTGTTTGCGGGTTTACTAGGAAGTAAATAAGTATATAAGTATAATTTTTATATTAAAAGACAGAAAAAAGTCTTTAAGACAAGAAGAAACTCTTTTGATGATGCACATCTCGTCTTGTTGCTTGCTACAAAAACGAAATGACTTTGTTTCTTTTTAGCCTTCAGATTCGTCCGTCTTATTATACGGTCTCTAGCGACTTTCACCAGACAAGACTTTGTAGCAACCTCCTTACTCTACTCCATGTTAGACAATAGCAATAGACAGACAGGGAAATGTCGTGTTCTTCTAACAAACCTCGTATTTTATCAAAAGCTAATTTTTATGAGCACAACTGGGGAAAATGACTATAATATCTTAATAAACACCACAGCTCCACCGCATATTACATTAACTTGTTACACTGGTAGTTGCACTAGGATTTCTCGTCCTTCTCTCAGATTTTCTTTAGTCGTCGTCTTTTATTTTATGCTTCAGTCACAACAAAGCACAGACGGGAAGCTTTAAGCGAAATACATAATGTTTGTCTATCTTGCTTGGTCGCGTACATCATGATTTTCTGAGAAATTCTTTGACATTTCTTGATATATATATTTATTTAACTAAGAGAGAGCGTTATCATGTACACATGCATTAATGAAATCACCATCCAGACAGACGGTTGTTCAAAGATTTTTTTTCTCGGACAGAGAAACTGCCGATTTTTTTTGTTCAAAATGCATTCTGTGACGACGATGTACGCATATTCTTTTTTCAAGTCATGACTCATTGCTAAAAGAATTAACGTTTTTTTGCTTCTTATGTTGGCTTTTGGTGATTAAGCTGCATGTTTAGTTGAGTGTGGTAACAAGTGGTTCTGTTGACAGATACAAAGGCTAATGAAGTGTTTTATGACTTGCGAAATGAGTAATGATAGCAACTCTGGCTTTAAGAAGAAATGAATTCATTCGGGCGAAAAATTACTAAATAAGTGAATTTTATACTAGAGGTCTTTGTTGGTTGTACATGCTAAACTCGGTGATATGTATATATATACCCACTAGTATAAAACTGCACTTGTATAAGACGGGAGCAAAAAGTGTTTGTAAATTTGATTTAGAACCAAGTCGTTAGAAAATATGTTTTGCTATTTACTTATATTCAAAAAAATATATGATAAATTTGCAACGTGAAAACGATTTCAATCCACCGTTTACTTCACAGTTCAATAATTATTGTTCTCCTTGGACGTTTACTTCCGCTTGTGTGCACTTTATGTATGTATAAATAATCTTTTAGCTTTACCAATTGCACAACATATGTTGTATGCAGCAAATTTTCCCCCCTACTATTTCCCCCGAGCACACCTTCAACCTTTCCAATCTGAATTGCAATTTTAAGCTGTGATTGATTTTTCAAATAGAAAATTTTACATGGTCGAGCAAATAAAGGAGTTTCTTGGAATTTTCTCCAGGGAAAGGATATCTATTGAACGCATTTTTTTATGATTGTTATGATGAGGCGTGCATAATATCTGTTCCAGTAGAAAAGCTAAGATGATTTGTAGATGATGTTCACGTAGCAGAAGAGCAGAAGGATTCAATAAAGATGACGATCATGATGGCATATTGAAGACTATAACTGAATTTCTTAAATTCAAGTAAAATTCATTGAGCCTTGCCACTTTCCTGCTGCTACTTTATCATGTTATATATTTTCCTCTCCACTGATGATGATGATATAAAAAAATAACGTGGGAAGTGTGGCATGATCTTTTTTCTGGCTATTTTTCTACTTTTTCTTTTTTCTTCCTTCTTTCCCAGATTCCCCCAACAAAGTTGACTATTATATTTACAGAGCATGACATCTTTCCAAATTTTATAAACATGAAGTCGTTCATTTTTTTGCATGCCTACTAGCTATACACTGGTTTTTGGCATTAAAGAGATTTGTCTGCTTGACTGTACTACAACTAACTGCTAGTAGCATGCCTGGAGCGCTTTTGAATATAATGTTCCTCGTACCTTGCTAAATTGTGCACTTTCCTTTTCCTTGCTTTTCCTTATTCCTGGAAAACTACAAAATGCAAATGCGAGTGAGTGAGCAGAGCACATGCACGTTATGTGAAATAAAGCAGTAGCAGAAAAAAATGAACTGTGAGAAAGTATGTTACAGTAAAAAGGAGATTTAAAAAAATATGTTGTATATATATATATTTGTTAAGACTGCGTACATAATTAAACCGTCATGAACATTTTAGGGCCTCAATTTTTTTGATAAACAAAAAAATGAGAATTTTTACTGCTTCTGTTGATAAACAAATAGTTGGGTTTTTTATTCATTCTTACAAATTGAACAAATGAAAGTCACCCATGTATGCAGTTATAAATAGCCAAGTAGAGTGTTTAGAAACCAAGAAACTAATAATGTTTTCCAATGAACTGTGCGCTTCTAGAAAGTTGTAATAAAGCTGACTAGGTGTGCTGCGTAATAAAAAGTTTTTTTTTGTTTTTCTACATTGACATGTGGATACACATAGGTATGTATGTATGTATGTACGTAGGTATACACAATAAAATAATAAAATTGCCGTTGAATAAATAGAGTGCACCTTTCCATTTCCACAGTTCTTAATTATTACCTGATTTTAATTACTTTGCTTGTCTCCAACGCCTTCCCTTCTGTTCTGTTATGAACAGCCTTCCATTATGCTCAGAAAATACTGGCAAATTTAAATGACGCAAGCTGTGAGACTGAAAAGGAATGCCTTTTATATGCCTGCTTTTTGCACAGAAAGTTTGTCAATAGCTAGCTGAAAAGAAAATGTGTTGAATATTTAGCACAGTGTGGGACTTTTTATTTTTTTAGAAAAATTTGAATAGAAAAAAAATATGCACGTCAAAAACTGAAAAGGGAACAAGACATTTCATAGGAAAACGTCATCTGAAGAAGAAAGGCTTTTTTTAAACCGACCAACAACAACTCGCTGCTAAAGTCAACATATTACACAATGCATAATATGAAAACAGAAAGATGTGCAGAGAGTTTGGGTACCTTTTTCCTGTAGATCCTTTAACAACGTGACAAATACACAGACATGCGTGGGTTGTACTTTTGCCACTGGAAAAGAATGGCAAGAAAATTAATTGGGTTTTCTTTTCTAAATCCTCTTTTAATGTGATATTCCTCCTCATAAAGCTTGCATTATGTGGCGCATGTAATAATAAAATAGGAAGCATTTTACGAATTGCTACACATTTACCAAATTAAAATAACAACTACAGCATGATTATGGATTGATGCACCTTCCGCTGCTGCTGCTGCTGCTGCTGCTACCACTGCTTTGCGAGTTGACATTTTAGATGGATCAAGTACCGACTTGTTTCAATATTCAACGATTGCATGATGATGATGACTCGCTTTATAAATAAATACTGATAATAATAATTATATTAATTATATTAAGGTGACGTACATGCATTCACAGAGGAGAAACGGAAGTGATTTTCATCTTGAGTAGACAAGCTTTCCAGTAACAATACTAACGGTAATGACGACAAGTTCCTACAGCAGTGAATAGCAAATTAGCCTTATAATTTATAAATTCATACATACACACTTTTATATTAATGAGCTGAATGAAACGGAAACCTAGCGAAATTTTCCATTTCAAAGATCCTTCAGGCAAAATCACGGTTGATTAAAAAACGAGGACATGCTTTTTGTGTGACAATGAGATTACACAGCCTTGAAGGAGTCACCCTTTCATAGTCTCTAACAAGCTTGGCATTTCCACAGAAACTAACCCAAGCAATAATATCATATACACATACTTACCACGTAGTACTAACTAACTAATATCACATGCATCATCATCCCCTTCTCCCGAATGAGTCGTATTTTACGTTTACCTCTGTGCATATGGGTGGATAGGTATGTATTATGTTTATATAAACGGCAGCGTAGCTACTACTGACATTATGCTTGCTCGTTGTAATAGACATAATACATATCTCTATTTAGATTTAATATTTAAGTCATGTAATGGGAAAGGTAAAAAAAAGTGCAGTCTCAAAGGATTCGATTTATCTGGTAGTGCAAAAGTTTTTTTTTAACTTTGCAATTTATTAGTACTCTGTCTGTTTTCTATGTGCAAAGCCATGATTCTTGGCATAACTACTTTATACTCTCTAGAGGGTAGCTGGACCCTTGCCTCTTACCTCTTACGACTACCACCAAGGTTATATAAAATAACAGAGCTAATGTACAGCTAGCTAATACATATTCGATTATGCTGCTGTGGCTACGGAGAGAGTGCATGGTTTAGCTTTGCTATGAAAGCACAGCATTGGATTCCGGATGAATGAAGAAGACCAGCGAAAACGGTCCCTGTGGTTGTCGATGAATAACTATTAGATTTCCATTAAGTGTTCTATTAAAATTATTGGTTAGATGATTGACTGGCATAAGAAAGAGGCGCAAGCTGCCTGGGCTATACATATAACGCATGCCACGCATCATAGAGCTTTAATCGCTCGCATGGCTTAGTTAATACGGTGTGGATAAAATAATGTTGTCCTTCTCCACAGGGATGATAAAATATGAAAGCAAGTCCTTTTAAAAAACATGAGTACATACATACCTACACACATACATATTATGAATAAGGATTTTTTTATTTTTTGGTTAATAGGTTGCATATATTATTTACGCTAGACATAATGTGGCCATTTCTGCTCAATTTATACAGCACCAGTGCCAGCTAGTTTTCTCTGGAGATTCTCAGAGGAATCTTGTGTCTTTCAGGCTTCGCTAGGCTCATGTGTGTATGAATGTATAATGGGGTAATGATCGGTGGGAGAGGGAGAGAGAGAGAGAGAGAAAGAGGAGAACACATTAGTTTCGCTTCGGCATGTCGCTCCTAATAATTTGAAGAGGAAATGGAGAGAAGATTGGACGCTTGATTTGTGGTTGAAGTGTGTTCCACTCACCTTCTTCCTTCTAAATTTGTATACGCGGGTAGACATTATGAGAGTGCAGTGAGTGCAGTGTTCAATTTGCCTAGATACCTATGTCCTACGACTACTACTGCTGCCACAGCTACTCTATTATATTAGCTGGCCACACGGCGTGGTGGAGGGTTCTGGGTATGTATGAATTAAATATACACAAGTTTGACTTGTGGCACTGCGCTACTTTAATTTTGTAATATTGTGTGTCTTATTCCTTGCTCATCAGTAAATGTACGTCAGGTAAAACAAAGAGGAAACTCTTCCATTACATTTAAGTACAGTTTTCAAGGGGAAAGGCAAACAAGGAGAAAGCATTGTCCTGCTCGTGTAAGGGCAAGAGTAAGGTAAATGGGAAAAATATGAGTTGACGATGGTCGAAGAGAATGTGTATTTTTTTGTTGGAGATTTGACTACATTGCAAAACGTTGTACAAAAGTTTACAACCAAACGTTTGTTTGCATGGTATGTGTGGTGGTAGCAGTATCTCCAGCGGTTATAAATTTTTAAGTTGCAAATTTTGCATTGCAAATTTTTGTGCGTTTGAAGAATATCCCCGTCTCGCAATTTTTTGCTGACTACTGAGAATTTCCCAATTAAAAATAGTTGACAGTTTTGAAAGAGAGAGAGAGAGAGATAGAGAAAAATTACAAAGCTGCAATCTCAAGATTTACAAATATTCATTTAGACATAATATTAGCTAGCGGAAATTCTCTCTCGTACATGCATTTTGGGTACAATGCTACTGACAAGCAATAAGCACGCAATAACGCGCAGCATTAATTCTACCGCTTTAAATCTGTTGTTGTCAAGTGACAATGTAACGCAGAAATATTAGCGAGTTCACCACCAGAAATAAATGTTTTTCATTAACGTAAACCAAAGCAATTTCCCGACACTCTTGCCTTCTCCAAGATGCACGTTTCAATCCACCATATAATTTTCTATTTTTCAACACTAACACACATGCTGGAGCTGCTGGTGTCTATATAAAGGAATTCCGATGGTGGTGGCCCTGGAACATGAATTTCAATTTCGATTGACGCTCCGACGTTTCTCTTCCGATTTCTCCTAAATCATTCCGCACAAAAGGGAGTTCAACGTTTCTGGGGAATTCTACATGTTTTATTGAAGGAGTAAAAAAAAGTGCATACACGCTACTGTCGCTGCTGCTGCTGTTGAACGACGACAATGGGTTGTTTGGTGGAGGACACCAATAACAAATACCGCCATATTTTAACCCAACTAGAGCCAGTCTACAGCATAGCAGCCAAACCAGCCCAATCTGCTGTAACGTTTTGACTATGTATAAGCACTTACGCGTAACACACACACAGCCATTCGATAGGCAAGGGAAAGTGGCTTCTAGGGAAAACAACTTTGTAGCCGTCACATGCACGCACTTCATGTGGAGTATGTGTATACATTGAGGGAAAGAAAAATAAATAGAGTAGGCGAGGGCAGAAAGGAAGAGATGAAACGTGGTGGAGAAAGTATTACACAGTATTCTATAATTTATAACATATCTGCCCATTTGACACCTCTCTATACTTTCACCAACTTAGTTTCATATTATATTTTAAATGGTAATATTTAGTTAGACTACTGGATTTTTTTTTTGAAAAAAAATAGACGTCAAGAATGTAAAAAAGCGGGTATACTATTTTTTTTGGAATATGGCAATGGTCCAAAAATAAGAAAATTTTGACGGCGTATTATATAGTAGTGTACACGTATGTATTACTGGTTTGGAAAAGCAAAGGAATTGTTATTAAACTCATTTCTAAGTGTTTTGAAATAACACACAACTTATCATAATAACAATAGTGCCTAGCAGAGTGTTTATGACATTGTAAACGGCTGGCCAAGTAAAAACAATTTTTTTCTGCATTGCCACTGCTTGCTTTCTACTACACCGCAATAAACAAGGTTAAAATGAAAGAAAACGTTAGTGTCAGAGTAATAGTAATAATAATAATTTTTTTCGTCTTAGCACAACAACTAAATTCCAGTACGTCGCCACACAGTAAAGTGAAAATAAGAAATAGAATCTTTACTGCATACAACAAAAAATAGTTATTTGAAATACAGAAATAGCTGGTTATTCTATATCATTCCATAACACAGGGTTGCACAAAATATGCACAACAGTGCAAGTAAAAAAATATGTACATATTTTGAATTTGTTATGAACTGTTTTTGATTATTTTTTAGTTAAATACAAGTAGAATCATATCTACCTTTGTAAAAAAATATTGTGAATTCTGTACGCTAACGTTATAATTTTGACTGTTCCGTGAATAATGTTATTACAGTACTTTTCGTCTTGTATAAATTTCTGATTCAGTGTATTCTAATGATTATAATTTAATACAATATACTAATAAAATATCTGATTACTGTGTACTGATTTGAGCAGTATTGTAGAAAATTGCTATGGAATGAATGAACTGTCTGAATTGCCATACAACTGGCTGAAATGCCCACGCATGGTAATGCTGTAGGTGCTGGAGTTGATACAACTCGCTGCCAAATTGGTTTCACTTGATCAGGCCCCTTTACATATTGTCGCAGTAGGTTATAATGCAATAACTCAGTGAATATTGTACCAAAATGTCTCAAACCCAGTGTACATTATTCACTTACCACCACTATTAGCTAGGTTTACGCCAATCACAAACTGCAAATGTGTTATTAGCCTCAAACCCAGTGTACTTTACTTTTACTCTTCTTGTATTACTTACAATTTGGGAGTTCAATGTACGTCTTCTTTTGCTCCTTTTCAATTTAAGTTGTCTTGTGTCTACAAAAGAAACGGCATATTACATTTACTCATCATTTTCTCGTCAGATTTCTAGCTGTGCGTGTTTTCTAGCGTAGGCATAAAAAGAGCGATTTTTTGGGTTGACTTATTTTGTTAATAAATTCACTGACTTATGTTCAAATTGCCACTCTAGCGATTTCAATAGTTCAAATCAAAAAAGCTCTCTTCATTTTTAGCAGTTGACAAACAAATCAAACGAGCACCTCAAAAAAACACACAATCTTCTTCACATCATTTTATCATTTCCCAGAATACAACAACATATTTACACGGTTTGACATTAACGTTATAAGAACTCCAACTATAAATTACAATCCCAGCAGGCCTTGTTGCCCTATTATTACCAGTCTTTATAAGGTATATATTTCCATAATTTATTCTGAGCGTAAACTATCACAGAGCTAGCTAGAAATGTACAAACAGCATGTTATTATTATCATTATCATCATCATCTCCTTGATAAATTTTCTAAGCCACTCAAAAAAAATAAATTCAAGTTAGTTTTTAGTTAGTTTTTGTTGAAATGCATGCCTTAAAAATAGTTAGTTGCAGCCTTGACAAACTTTTCATCTCATAATCATATCTCCTTCAACGTGATTTCCATCAGTTCGTTAAAAAAAATTACTTGTGTGTTCATCTCTGTCGGCTGAGAAAATAACCCACCCGTCCACATTGAAAAACTGCTTTTACACAGATGCTATCTTCTTTGCCTTGATTTGTGTGCCTTTTCAAGTTAATGTAAACGTGACAATTTTTTTTCTCTCTCTATCGTCATAATATCTAATTTATACCCATGCATATATATACATATACATATATAGGTAATAGTATTACCACAACTGCATCTCTGATTATTATTATTATTATAATGAATATTCTGATGACAGCGTAAGAAACACAATGTCTTCATCTCATCTAGTCATCTAGGGTAATATAATGTTTGCCGATTTCTTATTGTCGGATTCCATGAAGTTCATTTTCCTTTCATGGCGGAGGACGCTAGTAAATTATGTGTCATTTTAACCGAAAACGAAAAAGCTTCAGCCAGCAGCAGCAGCAGCATCCATCTACATCCCGTCACTGCCATTCCATCACTCACTCACCCACAGTACCACCACCACCATACACCATCACCATCAGTACGTATTATATTAATTTAGCGTATTGTAATAAAAAAGGGATAATATGAAGAAGAGCTGTAACCATGCTAAAGGCTGCTGCGTTGTTGCTTTCACTCTTTTTTTCTTACCAGAGAGAAGCTATCTGGCGCTCATCCTTTTCAAGTTATAAATATATATTTTTTGCTGATGCTGTTGTTGTTGTTGATGGTGTTGGTAGCAGCCGCGGTGGAAAATGGTTGTATACCTATACAGTTCTTTATCCACGGAGAAAACCCTGGTAACCTGGGCTCACTTGATAACAAAATTATCTACGCTAGCATTCTGCTCTCCTTTTTTGCTAGCAATATTCCTGCTCAATTATTTACCACCAGATTTTTTTCCCTCCTTGATACAATGTTACCGCCCTGAAATACTATTAAACAGGCTTAGTGGGAGTAGCAGTAGGTATAGTAGAAAAGCTGGATTGGTAAGTAGCTTGTAATAAAGATGCCTATATATACATATATGTGTGTGTGTGTGTATGTGTAATATTCAACTGTACAAAACGTCGGGTTGTGATGAATGAGAATATAAAGGAGCATAAATGGGGAAGCGGCTGATTAATGTGCAACCATTTCCTTACAAAATCATCTACTTACTTATGAATGTGTACGCTTCAATTTTAATATGGAAAGACATTCAATTCTTCTCTTGTTGGATTGCTTTTCTCTCTGTGTGTGTGTGTCTCTCTCTCTCCCTCTTTCACTTACTTGCTCTCTCACTCATCCCTTCTTTTTCTAGAGTTTATGTTGAATAGACAAAAGTGGCGTGTGTGTGTGTGTGTGTATGTGTGTTGCTTTTGTGAATGTATGCTCTGCTCTAAATATATATGTGTTTGGACCCTTGAAAAGTTTATACTCGACCGTATTTAAAACACGGAATAGAAGATCCACTGTTTTAGTACAGTAGTGTGCTTTTCAGATGTCATGTGTCACCGGCTATAGAGCTTGGCTCTTTTAGTCTTGACATGAGTAGCGGGACAAAAGTGTGCTCCACCACTCACTCACTCTCGCTCGCTCTTTCATTCACACTCTCCTCCTCATCTAAAGCGCTGAGAATGGAAAATAGGATAACAAGTTGGTTATTCTTGCTTTTCACTGTCTACTCCGTCCTAGAAGTATACATACATCGTATGTATATATGTATGGGGTAGCTTCTCTCTTTTAATTGGAAATCCAAATTTTGGTCGGTGGAGAGGAGAAAGAGAGAGGTTTATAAAGTACATCACTGCTCTCGGTTGGCATTTATAAGTCAGTGGTGGAATGAATGAGAATTGCCTACGACAGAAGTGGTATAGCATGGAAAATGAAAGGCTGAGAGAGAAAATGAGGTTTCCAGGCGATTATCCTCTCTGGACTTGTTTCCCCTCAGTGTTTATTTTTCCCGTGACTAGTTACTCTCTTGGCAATTTGTTTCCTGTATAGTTACCTCCAATACCGCTTTCATCAGACGTTATTATACGCAACTTCATGTGCATGCTTGTTCACTCAGACATCTAATTAATAGCCATTACGCCGGTACTAGATTTTAATTCGATTAATTTGTGACTATAAATGAAAAGTATTAGTTTATATAAAAGGAGTTTTCGAACATTTTTGAAAATTAAGTAAACAGTACCCCACCTTTCCTGCAGCGTCTTTAAAGTCCAACATGAGGGGAATGGGGTTTGGAAGAAACTGCATAAGAAGGTAAATAATCATAACGGATAAATTTTCAGGGGAAAAATACACCAGGTGAATAAGTTGTTAAGGGGAAATAAGCAGTAAGGGTAAACCATGCCAAGGGAATAATCTCCCGCAACGAAAATGGAACGAAGAATAAAAATGAAAACCCGGGAGAAAAGAGATGGGGAATAGAAGGAGAGTGAGAGACGGTGATTGCTTCAGTTGAGAATGACAAAGAATAAGAAAAGACAAACTGGTACCTATTATACCACCACTACAATAATTATACTAAATACTTGCATATTCATGCCTAATAATAAAATATTATGTTGTTTTTTATTTCTACTTTTTACTCGCGTACTACAAATCCACTAAAAAAAATTTTGGTTCTGAGTAAAGCTGAATTTTTGCAGAACGCTGAAAGGTATCATATTGTCATCATCACTCCAACAACGTATCGACAAAGTATATAATTTAGTGAATTCTCTCCTTAGTTAGTGGCAACCAATTTAATATTACCTATGTATAATTATTACCAGTAAGGCATACATGACCGCACATTATTCCTCTGCTTCTTTTTTTCTTCATTAACTTTTCTTAATCCATTTTACTTTACTCACTTTAGAAATACTACCCTGCACATTCTTTTATGTTTACGATACCTATAATATATATGATTAGGTATGCTCAACAGACTAATACGGTATTAAATAAAGTGCCTTTTATAATATTATGAAAATCCTTTCTTTCAGATGAATAGAAACAATAGAAAAAAGAAAAGAGAAAAAATCTCAACTGTCTTAATTTTGTCTGAACTTTTCAGCTGAAAGGAGAAAAAATATGAAAAACGAAAAAAGTAAAGGTACTAGTGAAAGGGTGAGCAAGAAGTAGGATGTTTTATGCTCTTGGGGACTTAAAATGGATGGATGAGCGGGATCATTTTTTAAAAAAAAGTAGGGTTTCCTTCCTTCTCTGATTACCCTGATTTCTTCTCATCGTCGTTGTCAGCAGCAACATTATTATCATCCTTTCTATTGTTTGATGAAAAAGAGAAAGGATTCTCAAGGGAGTTTGCAAATGTGATGGGACCATCATCATCATCATCATTATAAATTTTCCCTGCTAATATTACGTCCTTTCCAGACAGTAAAAAGCAATCTCCAGAGAGAGAGAGAAAGTGAATCTGTCCCTAATGAACTTACATTTCTTCAACTCCCTACTTCTCTCAACCCCTTCTAGTTGGCTAGCCATTTTCCACTGATTTTCTTGTGCTGATCTAATTTGAAAATTAAAATGACGATAGAGTGAGCAACAACTACACATCTCTCTGCTACAATTAAATTCAACTGGGTTTATTCTCTAGCTTTCCGGTTGGCTCCGCACTTCGTTGCTTGGATGTATTATTTTTTTTCAGAAAAAAAAGAAAAAAAACTATAAACTGACGTTAAGAATGTGAACGAGCTCAAGAAAACAAAAAAAAATATACAAGTGAAATGTACAATGAATATAATGATGAAATACTCTTGGGTACAACTACAACTTTACATTTTATTTTAAACAAGTTTTTCTATTTTTTGTAGAAAAAAAGAAACTTGCTAGCTGTTTTTGATATTATGTGAAAATTAAAATAAAGTGTACAATTTATTTACTTCATTTTCTGAATGTTGATGCGTCAATCCACCCATTCTAACTTTTTTTAAAGAAAAAAAAAGCAGAAAAATATGCAAGCCACGTAGTAAATACAATTTTTAAGCGTTCACTCAAACAGAAGTTTTATATTTTACCCTGAGAAGAATTTTTTTTTGAGAAAAAAGTTTAATCTTTCCCATGTTAGTTTTTATTGTTACTAAAATGGCTAAAATTATGAACATCCTTTCCTTCCCCATGTCCCTTCCTCTCTCTCTTTTTCTCTTTTCCTCTCTGTGTTACCCTAAATTTACACATATTTCAACATTTAAGTATTATTATGAGGAAAAAAGCATTATTTGAAATACTGCAGTAAAACCCACTTGTCGGTAATAAAATATAAAATAAATAAAAAAAGCATTATTTGAAATACTGCAGTAAAACCCACTTGTCGGTAATAAAATATAAAATAAATGGGAACATTAATAAAAAAGTGTAATGAAAATCCCATAAATCTTATTTGCGTACGCCATGATGGTCTACATGAATGCCATTTACAGATGATCATAATAGCGCTCCTTAAAATGATTTACAAATTTGTAGAAAAAAAAGTGTTTCATTTTATTTTAGACCTTTCTCAATTTTCTAGCTTTCCCTTTCCTTTTTCTTGTTCAAGTTCAAAAGAGTGGATTGAAGCACACAAACACACACACACACACACACTAAAAACTGTCTAAATACAAGTGAAAGAAGAAGAGAGGGACTCAACTGGAAAATATTATTTACCTTTTTTTCTCTTCCTTTTCGTTCCTCCATGCATATTTTGTATACACGGAATAATAGTATTTACACGTTGGTATAGAATTAAATAGAGAAGCATTTCAAGCCGTTGACTCTAAGTGATCATCCTGGTGTGAAAACGTGGTATAATTTATTGTCGATTCCATGGTGGTCCCATTAAAAAGCCTACAACAGCCTACAGTCACAAGCTGCTGCTTCTGGCTGCTCATTCTATCACCACTATCACCGCACCACCACCACCACCTCCTCCACTTTTTTATATATATTTTTTATTTGCTTCAGTCGGTTGATTTAGACGGATCAGTAGTGTACATCTGATGATGTGTATTATGTAAGTATTTCTTTCTTTATTTTGTGAAAAAAGGAAGCCTTGAAAAGCACACACACACACACACAGGCAGGGCTGCTTGCGTAAGAATATAATCTGTGCAAGATAAATTTTTTTATTATTATATCTAACTGAGTGAGAGTATCTTTTCAGCAGTGAGACATGACGCATTCCTGTGGCTTCCCATTGATAGCTTTCACGGAACATTTCCTTTTATTTTTTTCCCTCAAACTCTGGTACATGTATATAGAGTACTTAGGCATGTACATTTGCTTACGTACACACACACACACACACAATGTAATAGCAAGTGTGCTTTAGTAATACATTTGTACAAAATTTTTTTATCAATCAAAAGAGTTAAAAAGAAGTTGTATAATGGCAGTGTAGTGGCTTGTGCGGTGCTGCAATAACTTTACTATAAAAAAATCCTGACAAATAATAATGTATTGTATAAGTACATCTCAACCACCACGCTTCAATTTCACTTCACTTGAAAATAACGATCTTTATACTTTCTCCTCTGGCGTCTTCTTGAGAATAAAATAAGAATTGAGTTGTGAGTAGTGGGAGTGGATATGGGATGGCGTAATAATAATAATAATAATAACAACAATAATGTTGCTTTTTTATACGGTCGATCTAGCAGAATCTTCACAACAACAAACGAATTTTGAAGCGTGTATGATTGCCTGATATGCCTTACAGCATGCCTTACAATATATGTACGTATGGTTGAAAAAAAGTCTTTAAAACCGTTCAAGATGGAATGGTTTACGGGGATATATTTTTTTCCATCACTTTTTCTTACTGAATAGAATTTTTTTCCGATAGGAAAAAAAACTAGTTGACATTGCTTTAACTTTTTTAAACCTTGGTGAGCATGCACAAATCAAATTTTTTTACAAGTAGGAAATATATGGAAAGTTGATCATATTTTGAAGTGCTGCTTTGTAGACATGCTTTGTGAGTAAGAGCATATTATTATTAACGCTGTATATTTATTCCACTTCTGGTAACGCCTAGTATGTATGTCTATTAGATTTTTAGCACTGTTATTCCATTCCAACGATTGACATAAAGGCTATCGAAGAAAAGAAAAGTTCAGATTAGATCCATTTTTATTTTTGTCGACTGGCTGTGACGACAATTTTGCAGTAGCTATTTATGTACGTACGTACAACCGCTTGGTTTAAAAAAAATATTTTTGCTCCTTTTGAAATCTCTTACATTTTTTACTCTCAGTTTTCCACCAGACCATTGAAAATCAAGCTTTCTCTCTCTCTCTCTCCAGAAGTTTTGTCACCGACTTGAAATTAAAATGGGAAGCAAAAGAGCAGAGCTCATGTTTGTCGTCTGTTACTGCTAAGGAAAGGGCATGTTGGGTTTATGCATATAGTAGCTTTGCATGGCCATGCTATGTTGTGTCATAAGAGACGCCAGTGGCTCTTTGTCTCTTTCCTTCCATTACCTTAATATTCCATTCCATATGGGGACACATAAAAAATACTACTACACAACTTTAATTTCACTCTTCACGAGAAAGCTCAAAACGGAGTGAAAAGAACCTTGTGACTTAACAGCACTCACAGCTATATGTACTTCCATACTCAAGCATGACAGAGCACCATCATAAAAATATTCAATAAAGCGTTATGTTGTTGTTGTTGCTGCTGCTGCTGCTGTTGTTGTTATGATGATTACGATGATGACAACCAAAATGATGTTTTTGTATTTGTCAACTAGGTACTGTGGAATAGAGGCTAAATTGTTTTGTTACCACGTCCTTGTCATCTACTCCCCAAGGCAATAACACAGAACAAAGTTTGTGCCAACTCAGCGGCTTATTTATGTCTTCATATATTTTTCTCTTTCTTATAATTGGTTCATCGAGCAGGGATTAAAGGGAGGGGAAAAGGTCACCAAGGTATTTTTTGGTGGGGAGGGGAGGGAGGTTGGAAGCTAACAAGAAAACAAACTAAACGAGATAATATGCTCTTCTGCTAGCTAGCAGTGGTGTATAAGAAGATAAACAACTGTGCGGAGTAAAGTATGTATATCCGCTTGAGTGAATCTGTGGCTGCCTTGGCCACTATCTAGTTATTAGTAGTATCAACGCAAATGGATAAAAAAGCTTGAAAAATTGAAGATAACAATTTTTAAAATAATAATAATTGTCCTACAATTTATTTTATACGCTTTCAAACTATCAAAACAAACTATTATTATTGGGTTTATACCATTTTGCAGCCACTCAAGGCATTCAACTTTTGTCGAATTTGCAGTTTGTGCCTTGAAGTTAGTATATAAGCTTTTGTAGTTGTTCTCAAGGCTGACTCTATACTATCCTCTTGATACTTTGCATTTTATTGAATAAAATTCTGTAGCAGAGAAATGCATCTACACAAGGTTGTTGCAAAAAAATCACAATGGACCAGTGACCGTGACCACCAGTGCTGCACTAATTCTTAATGAATCTGTTGATGATTGATTTTTTTTATATTTATGATTTTATTTATGATTGACGAGGATATTAGATAAAATGGTAAAAAAAAGTAGCAGGAAGCAGTACTAGTATTTATGTATACAAAAAGGACTTTATTTTTATAGGCCAACTTGGCATAAGTTTTCGTTGCCCCTATTTTTACAACTGCTTTACTTTTGGAATTCTCAGAGAGAGCACAAAAGAAGAAGAAAAGACTGGACCATGTGACATACTTTCTTTCCATTATGTTCTTGTAAGTGTTTCCTTTTAGTGCGCATTATAGCCTTTTAGTCGAAGCAAATAAATATTTATGTTTATTATTAGGAAACAATTTGTCGTAAATATATTGTTGCCGAGCGGATTCCACAGAGCCTCCCACCCACGTATCCTGAGTGATGTAGTATTGTAGTACACATTACATAAATACCATATCTACCTAATAACAAGATTGCATAGTTGATTACCAGTTAGAAAATAGTTGAATACACATGTCGAGAGAGTTCTACTCCTTCTCTCTCCCCGCCATAATAAAAAAAACAAATGGCCTAAATACTTTTTCCCATGTATTCTCAACTGCTTTTCTATGACATTAGTATGCAGCAGAGCTGCTTCCAGAAGTGAAAAAAACATCAAAATTATCATATGTATTTTTATGCCAGAAATAATGCCTACGCAAAAATGAAAATAAAGCCAAAGTAGAAAACTACATGCATACATATATATTTTTTAAAAACTTTCTCAAGCAAGTAACTACTTTTTTTTGAACTGTATAACCCGTTCTAGAATTGAAGCACACTACCACGATAACATATTATTGTCGTTTGCTTTTCTGTATACAAATGTATTACAACAATTGCAAAAGTTCTTGAACAGCTAAATTCTACCCTTTCTCAAAACTGTTATTTTATTCGCTATTGTTATTATTGTTATTATTATGAGGTACAAGAACGCATGTAACAAATTAGCCATTTTTATTCCATGTTGCAACAAGGAATCTTGTACTTTGCTACTAGTTTTGTACAATAACATTTTATTAGAGTAGTTTCAAAGGCATGTGCTCACTTGCCTTTAATAGAAAAATAAATAGTTAAGTAAGTAGTTCTTGAGCGAAAATAAACATAAGTACAACGATTGCGTAGGCTGATATGTTCTCATTGTTGCACTACAAGAAAAATATTTCATCTATACAGAAAGAGAGAGGGAGTGCAGGCATACAGACAAGGAAATGTAAACCAAACCAATAAGTAGTAAACCTTTTTTTTCTTCGTCTTACATATTCTTTCCAACAGTTAAATAACTGTGCTTACTTTTACTATTTACTACTACACTACATCACTTGCATATACAGAAGAAAAAAAGACTTCCGCTTCTCGCACCAAAAAAATGCAAGAAAATTTTGTAGAAAAAGTAACAGCAGCAGCAGCAGCGTTGGGATGAGTTGCCAGGAAATGCCCGCAACTACTGTTAGGCATTAAACCACCAAATATGTATACGTACAAGGATGACGACCAACAACGCGTACCAGCCAAGTTCAAAGTAACTTTTCCTCCTCTCTTGTCTCCTTCTCCTCCTCCTTTTCTATACTTGCTCCATTTTTTTTCTTCGCCTTCCCTTTCACTTTTCTTTGAATTCTTTTCTTCTTTTCGCAATTCTATTCACTTTTTTTTACTGTGCATGAAGTATTAGTATTAGTCGTAGTGGTAGTTGGAGTAGTGGCCTGCACCAATTTCTGGTTTTTCCATCATACATGTTATTCTTTGTGGCAGCTCACTATAGTACTAAATAGTAGACACGAAAACAAAAGAGAAAAGTTGGAGAATATAGTTATGTGCATACCTACCAACTTATCCACAAAAAAATAGTAGTGGACAGTTAGCTGCAAAGCAACAATTGCACTCTAAAAAGGAGAAGGAGGAGTAGCTGGCGAAAAGCGTATAGCATAACGTCCTCAACTCAACAACACCAGCAAAGAAACGACTCGGCCTGTCAGCTAAAAAAAAAGAAGGAAAGAAAGTTTTCTTCCTTTCTTTTTTTTCGTTTCACAAGTTCTTCACATATTTATTTAGGTACCTATCCGCTTTTTCCTTTATATGGCATACGTATATACCGCAGTAACGAGAAATTAGAGGCATATATACATACATATTCTGCAATATTATTTTTGTTTTCTCCTGAGCTACATTTAACCACACTACCACACCATCACCATCTCTGCCACCCTGTATGCACATGTACACAACATACATATACAACAGACCCCAGCAGTCTTGTGTTTATACTTTTCCATTCACTTTGTTGCCCAAAGCGGAATAGGGAGAAGGATTTCCGAGAATGCGTTGGCTTGGCTGGCTTGTTGTTGGGATGATAGAGAACACGATAATATGCAGCAAGCCTGTTGGATGGCAGGGAGTAGTAGTGAGTGGGCAAAAAAAGCTAGAAAGTCGCAGTCATTCATATTATTTCTCTATTATTATTATTATTATGGATGTGAAGGGATTCTACTGGCTAGTACCTACAGAAAATCAAGTTCTGCCTTTTTGTTTTCACTCGAGACAAAGTTTGCACTCTGTTAGTCAGTCAGTCAATGAGCAAAGGCATTAGCAACATTGCCGCCACCGCCAGTGTAAAATTCATGTGTAGTAATAAATCTTCATTAGGAATTAGTTTTTTTTATATTTTGCTTTGAAAGTCATGTTGTTCTTTTTATCACGATTTTGTTTTCACCCCGCTTTGCACGCAATGACGCAATGTTTCTGTGTGCTGACGAAGGTGACAAAAGATAGAAAAAGTGTAGGTATGCAACTTACCATTTCCTCTTTGATGAATACAAAAATAATCTGTTTTTTTGTGGACTTTATACTTGTAATTACAAAAAATGTAGCTTATGCATATGCTCATTTTTATGAAAGTGATAATCAGTTTATAGGTATGTGTACATACATATAAATACCCGGATGAAAAGTGTAAATGCGATTGCATTTTTTTCTATGTTACGAAAAAAAGTTTACGTGATCTGCCATCGGTGCTGGTGCTTTTTTGTAGACAAAGCGGCGGTGATAATGTCAGAGTGCTGGAGATTTAGATTTGAAGAGGTGAAAACAGAAGGATTCTACGGTTCGATTCGTATCGACAGAGAAAGAGATTAGCTGCTTGTGTGAGTGTGTAGTAAGGGTTGGTGTGTATACAGGTACCCGTGCTTAAAAGAATATTATGCCAGTTATTTTCACGCACTAAATTCTCATGTGTAGCCTGTATGTGTGTAAAAAAAAGTATACATATCTGTAAATTGGATGGACGTGGTTGGATAATAATAATATATTTTCCTTTGATACATGGGAAATTTTGAGACAAGCACGTGTACGTGCGTTGATTAAAATCAGGGTGTCGAGTAAACCAAAACTGTAGTTATTTATTGTGGTAAACTTATTACCCTCCCAGCATGCTTACATCATACAACACACACACACACATACACACATATGGCTGGAAAACCGTTGGCAAATGCTAGTGAACTTGAGAAGAAGCGAGCAGGGTTGAAAGCACTGCCGTTGCACCAAGTTGTGGACGGAAATAGAAGGTCACATGAATCTCTAGAAAAGATGTATGAAACGAAATTCAGAGAGCCTCTGCTATATTTCAGATTTAAATAAATAAATACATAAATCACCTGTGTTGCTACTAACGTTTCCTCTGTAAAGGCAAAGCGCACTTTGTAATTATTCATGGGATTTGCACGTAACTAATGTACCTGAGCTACATATTTTAGCACTTGCATCTCCGATACCATCTTCGACGACCCTGAACCTGTTTACTTTAACGCTTTCATTTTACGTCAAAGTTCATTAAACGGGATTCACACCAGCAGCGGCAGAGAGAGTTAATTGCAATTAAGGAAGTTAAAGGGCAATTGCTAACTTTGAAAAATGGTGCAATAATCATTACTTTGGTTGTTCCCAAATATGTATATAGTATGTGGTTTGTTGAATAAGAGTAAGAAAATACAACAAGGTATGCATATAGGCTAATAAACTAATTTGTTAATGCCTGATGCTTAAATAATTACCATCATCACCGCAGCAGCTTAAAAAAATTACTTAAGCAGTAATGAAGCAGTAAAGGTCAAATTCACCAAAAAAAACTTTTGAAAAGCGCTCTTGTTTACTTGCGCAGATTAGAAACGGATGCTGGTTTTTCTTTGTCTTGGCAGCTATAAACTATATACCTATATGTATATCCATATTTATATATATATATCACGGTCTAGTTATTTTATTTCCATGGTTTTTTGGTATCAACTTCAGAAAGAGATGAGGTGTTGGTTCACAAGCTGACATAATCTTTTGAAAAGAAGCCTTCTTAAGTCAATATCACAAACTGCGTCATCATCACGACAGCCAAGTAGGTAGGGTACTACTATTCTGTGAAATATATATACTTAGGTAAAAGAGTAGGATGCTCACTGACTACGACGACGACGACGACGGCACTTTCTAATGATAACTCAACAACTCATAAAAGAAGAGTGAGTGAGAAAAACTTGATTTACAGAAGAAGCTTGCAGTAATTTAAAGCAGAGTAATAATAATAATGAAAGCCCGCTCAAGAAAGTGAGATATAGTAAGTAAAAAGGGACTCTTAATCAGGCAACGCAAAGTTGATGAATGAATAAAAAAAACTTGAGAAAGTGAAGAGTTGAAGAAAAGGGTGATGATGATGCTGGTGGTGGTGGTGGGATGGTAATAACCCAAAATTCTTTTTTTGCTTCTGGCATCCGACCTCCATGCATTTCGATTTAAATGAATTTACTCAAGAAATTATGAAATGTCCTCTGTTCAAAATGAGTGCAAGAAAAGCAGAGAGAAGAGAGAAAGGAAGAGAGAGAGAGAGAGAAGAAGAAGAAGAAGAGGAAGCAAAGCAATACAAAGTGATGAAAAATGGGAAAGAGTACATCTTGAACTTAAACTAACGAGCAAAAATTTATATAAATAAAATATACGACTTTCGCAAGTCTCAGCATTTAATTTTGCTCACCGTCGAGTGGCGTGTACCACCATCACCACCACTACTACTACTACATGGTGATCTACCTACTCAAAAAACTCGTGTCGCTGAGGGCACCTAATGAATACAACTTTCACCTGCTTACAACATCATCATTACAATTCTGGATTTGCAACACAGCTCTCTCTCTCTCTCTCTCTCTCTGCTCAGTAGTATAGAATAATAAACTAAAAACGGAAACAAAGTGTATTAAAACTTAAAAAGTAACCGTGTAGAGCAGAATATTTACAGTTGACAAGATGTAAGCTTCTCTAGAACAAGTTGGGACACACTCATTTCTTGTTACTACCGGACAGAGAGACACTCGTGACTAAATTAATACCAAGAAACTTGATCCCTGCGCATGTGAATCTCAAATTGAGACGACGACTTTATAAAATTAGTTTTTCTAATCATAAAGTATGCTTATTTCTTTTTTCCCTTTTCTGCTTAAAAAATGAATTGATTGTATGTACACAATCCGCACTAAATTAATATATATTTTTCCTTACGGGTTTTTTCATTAGGCTTCACTGCTTCTCCTTGTCTACCTAACTACTTTAAAAAGCTGCTTATAAAAAAGGAAGAACAGGACGTACACACACGTTGATTAGTCAAAGTAAAAAAAGATGAAAGTCTGCTCACCTTGTTTCTTCTTTTTTTTACCAAATTGTATCGCAGCACATGGGAATAATAATACCTATACACAAGCAAGTCATCATCTCAAAGACGTGGTTTTGTTCCAAGGCTTAGTTAGGTTTGTAATTGAACATCAAGTTATGCATCCTAGCCCTAGCACAGGCACACACACACACATATAACACACGTGTGATGTTCAAGTGAAAGATGAATTCTTTGAATGCGTTTGAATGTCTCTCTGAATTTTACATTTGAAAAAGGAAACCTTTCTTTTTTTAAGAAGATTAGCATTTCACACTGAAAATGTCTGATTTTCTTTTATATTACGTAACGTATGGATTACCTTCCGCGCTCTTCAGAATGATAATTTATCATGGCATTTGTGGTAGTCTGGGAATAAGTCTGAAAATAATATAGATATTTTTTTGTAGCAAAAAAAAAATTTCTCTCCATTTTTGTCGCTTTTTATTCTTATCTTTCTAGTAACACATTACTCTTTTTTTTGTCAGTCGAAACTCATTCCAAAAAGTGAAATAGCTACTCCATTTTCCACTCCATTAGCGACCCTCCAAGTTTGGGCGTTTTTTGGGTGGGTACTCAACTTTCTCTCCCGGTTTCGTTGCACTACTCAAATCAAAGTGCAATCCGGCTGATCGCCAATCTATGGTACTGCCAAATACGAAAAAAATGCTTTTTGATATGCTCCATCAATAAAACTGAATTTACGTCAGCTTATAATGGCAAACATCACCATCATCATTGCATCTACTTTAACTCCATATTCCACAAAGTTGGTTTTTTTCAAGTAGCTACACTTACCCTGTCAGAAACTAGTAACTGGATATTTATAATGGTAAAACAGTGTACCGTCAAGATAATAATCGTAATAAAAGAATTGTATTCAATTCCAAAGTGAAAATTATTTTCACATTGATATCCATCCCCCTTGAGTGTTAGTCATCTAATAATAATAACGCCAGTTATACATTTCTTTTCTTTTAACTTTACTGTTGAATTAAATTACTAACAAGGAAAAAAATCTTTAAATAAGTAGCCAAGTAACACTCGTTTAAAAAAACGCTAACTTTTATTCCAAAAAATATTGATCTAATAAAAAGTTACAAAGTTCAAAAATTATTCGTAAAAGGAATGTGGCAAATGTTGTAGAAAAATGTCATGTCAAAAAAATGACAAGACACTCACTCTTTTCGTATCGAGACATAACAAAAAGTTTATTTAAAAATTGATTCAAATGTAATAGCATCCGGTTCAAAACAAAACAAAAAAATGCCCATAAAAGATTGAAACTTTTCAAGATGCTCTTCTGAACTACCTACTTCTCCTCCTCCTTCTCCTGCTCCTGTTCACTACATCAATTTTGCTAATGGATGTTGAACAACATGAATAGGTAGTACATTTCTCAAAATTTCTACATGGATGCATGCATGGACACAATAAAAGAGACAGGCAAATGATTCTCCTTTTTTAGATTCTCTCTATCTTTTGATATTTATACACATCATTCAATATATATTTGTGCATCCGCTTACTACTACTCTATTATTAAGCTTATTTTTGTTTTTGAAAGCTTGAATCGACAGTATTCTACGTAGTTGCATTAAAAAATATATATAATCCAGTTATTCATAAATTTGTTTGCGTATTTGAAACAAAAATAGCTTGCATTTGCATAAACATACCTGACAGTATTCTACGTAGTTGCATTAAAAAATATATATAATCCAGTTATTCATAAATTTGTTTGCGTATTTGAAACAAAAATAGCTTGCAATTTTTGCATAAACATACCATTATCGTCGTGAAAATAGTCTGGAAAGAGTGTATATGTGTAGCTACATGTTTTTTTTTTGAAAAAAAAGATGAGCACTTTTGTGTAGAGAGAAAGCTTGCAATCATTATTCGGGTTTTTTTGCTCCATATTTTGTAACTTCACCATCAGACAATGTTGATGCAGAGATGCGCGCATAAACAACAAGCTATTCTAGTTAAACCATTTTTTATTAGAAAAATAGTGCTAATGCAGTTTCGATGATTTTGTTTGTGTTGAAGGTGACATTTGACAGTGTCCCTTTTGCACTGTCACGAATCCTTGGAATAGCTAATATCGGTAGTGGTGGTGGTGGTGGTGGTAGTAGTAGTAGCATGCTTTGCTGGTAGTTTGCTTTCTGTTGAGCGCACTACAACAGAAGCGCAAACATCACAAAAGCGTCTGTTGACAAGAACATTCTTTGAAGAGGTTGTCAAACGCAAATACACGGCTTTTCGTAATCATCGTCATCGTCATCATCACAACTTGGTCGTGATGCCATGAATCATTTTTTTTCTTGGAACAACACTACCCACCTTTTGTGCCTACTGTTGTTTTGTAGACTTTGAATACTATTTCATGGAAGCTTGCTAATAGCCTTCTTTTCAGTTTTATTCCATTGAACGGTCAAACAAGTTTCTGAAAAGTTGTTGCTGCTGAACAAAGGGAAAATGTTTGTATAAAAATTTGAAACAATGAGCAGCTCGGGAAAAACAGCCTATTGCATCTATTAATAGCAAAAACTCATTCTCAATCAGTTCCGTAAGGGCGGAAATTACAAGGTATAATAACGGAAGGACTTTTCAAATGTACTACTTTTCCATTATGTTTTAATTAATGTCCTTGCAGTATTGTCGACTAGAAAAAAAGAATGCGCAGTTGTATTATTATTTTTTTAAAAACTTTTGTGGAAGTCTTTTATTTTTAATCAGACTCCAGATGAACTTTATTTTAATTGCTTGCTTCTTCTCAGAATACATGATGCTATCTAAGAAAAAAATCTGTTTACGAAATAATGTCTGCAGCAACTTTTCCAGGGAATTACACTTTTATAGGAACAAATGCTGGCAGAAAATGACCTGTAACGCTGGGTAATAATCTGTACTAAAGTTGAGTAGTTCCATTCCGGACATGGTGGTGACCTCGGGTTATTTTTAAAACTTGAAGTGCTCGTGCACAGTAATGAATCTAACTTGTCTCATTACTTTTTTTCAAACATTCCTTAATCTCTGATTTGCCAATTTCAGATATTTTGTTCAAAATAAATTTTTAGCTAGCTACCAAACGGAAATTGGATAAATTTTGTGATGGCATTTTAACTGACTACATGAAAATCAAAAATGGCAACCCTCTAAGTTTCGTCGTCCTTTTTAAAGAGTACGAATCAAAAATAATCACAAGCAAAAAAGAACCATAAACGTTAATAAAGTGAAAACAATTAAATATAAAACAGAATGAGGTACGTACGCAACTTTGACTATAAAATTGGCTACATTTCTGGTGCCAATGACACTTTTAAAATGCTAGCAATGTAATATCGCTTTTCTTCATAACTACATATCTGGCAACAACAATTCAATGTAGGCATAAACTAGTAAACATTACATAAAAATATACAGAAATATCTCTGGTTAAAATAAATTTTTAAAATAACTTTTTGCAATCTACTTTGTTAAAAATTAGTACTAAATAAATAGCATTGTAAAAATATTTAGGGGCTTCATTTTAATAATTTGATACAATAATAACAATAATTATTATAATCATCATCAAAACAGTAAAGCTAAAGTACACCCTCGAGTCAAATGTTAACCGATTTTGCATAGAAGACTAGATCAAAAACACGGAAAAATAAATATTATCGTAGCATGAAATCATATGTAATCTGTATAATTTACTGTGTAGGCATATTAAAGCAAATATTTATACGCACATGCTACATTACTTTCCGTAAAAAAGATTTTATGGCGCTGTAAAAGTTGTTTGAAATGTTATGCCAAATCACACACATTTCCTCATCATCTCATTTCCTTTTCACTTTCTATTTTTAACTATTTATCTAGGTCTTCATTTAATATTTGATGGTACTAATGAGTAAAGGGCTTCCTTTTGGTGGCGTTGATTAATAATGTCTTGTAAAGATTTTTTTTTAAATCCCTACCCATATGCTTATGCTTACCTATATTTTAATCGTTAAACCTTGGGCACTACTAGGGTTGCTGCTAATTTATTTTTATTAAAAGCAACACAAAACTTTAATCAACCACACCACAAAGGTTACTTCAGTGTTCCTGGAGCACTGAGTATTTTCGTAAGTAAACAACATTCAACATCAAAAGTTTTACCTAGATATTTGATATATTTTTGTGAAAAGTTTACTTTTCAACCTACCAACACTTCAGTGTTGAAAGGAACGCTTTGAAAATTTAATTCACGGAATTAATTTTTTTAATTCCTGTTTTGATTCAAATTGAAGAGCTCCGTGTTGAAAAGCATAGAAATTC